>JANAWD010000359.1:0-42607 GCA_027627245.1 Meripilus lineatus | reverse complement strand
CGTGTGGAAGGACGTTTCCTTCGTTATCCTTCCGCAGAGGCAGGCTTTCCTGAGGTGTCAGAAAATCACCTCCTGCCCTTCTTCGACTTCAGGTTCGGGCGGGGGTGGTCGTGATGGCGAGGAGTCGATGACAGTCGGAAGGGCGGGTGGCCTTGGTGTGTCACAAATCCATTGCGTGATTTGACCAGTAGCCTGTGCCACCCGGTGAGACACGTAGATAAAGAGGAAGGTTGTCAGGGCCATATTCACAGGACGCCAGCGTGTGCCAGGTACAATGAGTAGGATGCCCTTTGTATCGCCTGCCAGCCAGAAATGGTATTGGATGATGAATGTCTCTAGCGAGCAGGTGCCAATAAAGGCGAACGCTCTCGAGGAGGCCGACCGGAGGATCGCATTTGCATTCCGAAGCACGATGAATGCGGCGATGGGGAGGAAGGAGATATATGGATGCCAAGTGTTGTAAATGAACTTGTCCGGTTGAGACAGCTCGAATGCGAAGAACCATAGGAGAACGAGTCCGGATGCGCCGATAGCTCCCCTGTGAACAAGAGGCCAATGGGGATGATCGGTGAGGCGTAGCTCCCGGATTTTGATTACGAGCAATGCGGCGAGCATTCCCAGATATACGATCCATAGGTCCAGGTTTACTCGGAACGCCCACTCGCGAGCAGACCAGTGTATGTTGCAAACCCGCGCCAGGAACCCGAAGAGGGCCTCCAGCAGCCAAGATTCGCTCATGAACCAGGTCATTGCGCCCATGGAAAGCACGATTTTGAAAAGAAGGAACAAGGTGCGATCGTTGTACTGAGAGCCAATGAGCATGGTGAAGTAGATTATCAAATACCACATGGAGACCAAGGGAGAGAAATAGTACGAGATGTAGTCGGTGTTCATGGTATATGCGAGGAGGAGGGTGTATAGGTTGAGGCGGACCATAACCTGGATACAACATGAGTTTCATAGAGTTGATGTGCGCTACTTTCCTTCTCACCTGAGCGACACGCAAGAAGCCAAAGTCCGCCTTCTTGACATAGAAGGTGGTATGCCCATACCCTGTCATGAACAAGTATGATGCGACAAGGACACGGATGGGATTGTAGATTCCAGGAATCTTGGAAGCACCGAAGTAGTGATATATCAAAATTGCCACTAAATTTGCGTGAGCAAACGGGCAGATATCAAAACAGGGCACACTCACGTTGCATCCATCCTTTCCATTCGTCCGTCTGATCTCTATTCAAGAATCCCAGGTCGTTATCAGCTCGCTTGACAGACAAGAGCCCGACGACAAGGGTAATTAAGCAGAGGAAACCGAACGTCCATGGGCTGAATTGCTTCTGTTCTTTCTCCCAAAATCCGGTTCTATCCGCAAGATATATGAGTGCGATAGAGGCACTAATCACAAGAGCCGGGATCTGTTCCTCGGGTATCCACGTTTTCGTGTGCCCTGAAGAGACATGCCATGAGAACCGAGGAAGACGCATTTGAGAGAAAATATACCTAGTCTTCGTGAAAGAAACCAACTGGTAGGACCCCAGAGAACTACTGCGACGAGGATCAAAAGATGGAGGACCGATGGGTGGGGGTAACTTCGACAACAGGTCTTGTCCAATGGGAAGACTTTGGGGAGGACATCGTTGCACCGCAGGTTCAGGAGCAAGTTCGCTTGAACCCTAACCAGGGAATCCGAAAAATGTAGGCCGTCCGTTGTTTGTGATGGGTCCAACATTTGGTTGAAAACAAGCGGTAAGGAGATGAGACTTTTGTCATAACTGTCGTGAGAGAAGAATGGGAGTGAATGGTAGTGGGGAGAGGGCCTGAGGCGATGATAAAGGTCGGAGTTCATTGCATCTATGTCGGATGCATGCATCGAGGCTGCTCTCTCTTTTGACAGTTTTGAAGGAACAACATCCTCCACGGGAAGAACTACCACGCTATCTGCGACTGGTGAGTTGGGTCTGGACAGACTGTTGACCACCGCCTCCATCTTGGCCTCCCATGCGGGTAGACCACCAGAATCCTGGTACCTGAGATACCATAATCCTGAGCCGAGGACCAGCAACGCAGGTTTGTTTTTGTCTTTCTCGGGAGGGTTGATGAATTGGCTACTATACGAGGAGTTCAAGAAGGGGTCCCAGTAATACAACAACGTAGTTCCCGTCGAGGCCGTCAAATTATGGTTTGCATGTTTTCGTTCGTCATCCGGTGGAGCAGTAGGAAGTTTAGGGTCCGTTAAATGAGCGAATTGAAAGTAAAGTTGTCGCGTAACAGAGTCCCCGATGAATACTACGTTTCTGGAAGCAATGCATGTGGATATGTCCTTGGATTGGTAGTTGTGTGACATGCATCCTACGTGGAATGTGAGTATGAAGAGAACCGGATACAACAGTTATTCATGCTCACCATTAGGCTGCCAATTCTTGTATTGCGTATCTAGCCATCGTCCACGACTCAATAATGCCCCACAATGAATCGGATCGCTGTGGTCTTCAGGGGTGATACTATTATTAAAGAACATAAATATCTCGGAAGGAAGACATACCCAGAACAACGTATCGAAACAGTCCCAGGACAACTGCGAGAGCGAGTGCTAAACCCGCGACATAATGAGACCACAAGGGATTGAGGGTGAACGAGACACGTCGTGGGGCCATTCGCGGGACAATGTACCAGGAAAAATCCCTGGTACAACTAAGAGGGCGGGGGGAAAATACAGGAAAGCCGTGGTGGTCGATGCAAGAGAACACAAAGTTCTCCCACTGGCGGATTGGCAGTGTCCCACCACCTGAGTGGCGTCTACGCGGCGCTAGACGTCACCTTCTCAGAATCTCCGACTTGTTCTGGTAGACGAACAGTTGGCGATGACTTGGGCCGTCTTTCTGTCGAACTCTCTCAGATTCTCCCACCGGTGGGCATGATTCGTAAGTGGAATATCCCGCACAACGGAAATACAGCCTGCTGATTAAAGAAAGTCCGACTACGGCTTATGATACAATTATGAAGGAACGAAAACAAAGTCCAGCATGAAAGCGTCAATGTCCATTTCTAATCAATGAGGAATGTTAAATATAGGGTGTATAGAATCGTCTCTCATACGTTGGTCGTGGTGTACGTTGTTGTATATCCAGTTCTGAAAGGAAACCATAAGTTTCATGAAAAAATATATACGTCCTTTGATACTCAAGTACTCACCCTTTACATTGGTTGTTGAGGCTTGAAGGAATGCAGGACAAATACCGACACCCCGAACAGGCTGTATTGGCACAGGACAAGGTGAGAAACTGGAGATCGAGATACGCCATCAATATCATACATACCTGCATAGGGATTGGAAGTATAGAAGTTGCGGATCAGGACAACAAATAGAATCACTGCCAACGGGATCGCCGCCAATCTCAACACCCAAACTATCAGTCGGTGCCTCTTCGAGGGGCTGATAATAGGATAGACAACCATTCCGGTCAGGAGACCCATCAGGAAACCTCCAATATGTGCTGCTCAAAACGATAAGAGAGTGTATCACAAAAGGAGACACCGAGATTACTGACCGAAGTTATCCACATCTGGGAGGACTCCGTGAGCGACAAATATCAACAGAAAAGGTAAGAAGACGTACAGGGAATGAAACCAATGGCAAAACCGATGATCAACTCAATTAACATAATGACCAACTAGATACTGGGGTGAGGTTGGATTGAGGGTTATATAGCACAACGACATACCCTACGACCAGGTCTGAAGTGGTATCGCCAATGTGCGAAGAGGTCAATCCATCCAACCTGCAGTAAAATTGTAGGTAGATTCAAATTGGAAGCATCGGATACATACCGCAATTGTCCCGAAGATGGCACCGCTTGCACCAACTGAAGGTGTGCCCACCAAGGAGAAGTTACCTCCCAAGACATTACTAGTGCTACCTTGAGCCTACGAGAACTCAAGGAAAGATGCATCCACGTACCCGAAAATACCGGCAGCAAAGTAGACGATGAAGAACCCAACGGAACCCATGTCCTTCTCTAGATCCGCAGATGCGGTCAGTTGAGCGAGCATGTTGAGGAGGATATGTACGACTCCAGCATGCAAGAATATCGGCGTAATAAACCTTCACGAGATTCAGCATAAGATAGAACAAACGATCAATTGTAGCATACCTCCACCACTGGTCTGGAGTATCATTGTGGAATCCGCCGAAACCGCAAATGTCTTCCAATGGGCACAAACGATCTGGAGGGTTCGCAGTATCATTCAAACCTATCGAGGCAAAAGTCAGAAACTATAACTCGGTCTGCAATACATCAACATACAAGGGAATGGTGTCGTAAGCGGCAGGTCGGTTACTTCTTTCATGCAAGGGGGGTATCGTGCTCCAGCATTGATCAAGGCGCTCGATGATGGACCAAGCATGGGGTTCACAACCGGCTTCAAGGGATGTAAGTTTTCGGATAACAAATACACGGTGTCCCATACCTTGAAAGAAAAGGGATTCCCTTGATTCTTGGCATTTAGGACGAGCTCGTAAATGAATACGGCCACCATGGCGACAGTAAGCACCCATACTGAAGGAGAGTAGGAATGTCAATTGTTGAATGTCAAACCGCGACATTCATGCACGCACCTACGACAGGGTACCTTTGTCGACCCACACCGCGCTTTTTGTTCTCTATTCGCTGTGCCAATGAATAATCTCGGTAGCCCAGGAACCTCTGGAGTTGTGTTGGCTCTTTAGGTAAAGGTTGAGCGCGTGTCGCATTATACGGGTCTGCGTATTCTAAGGAGAAGATTCAAGATAAATGACACAAGAACAAAGGCTTTCAAATACTCACCAAAGTCCTCATATTTCGCTTTCTCAACGTCTTTCGCTCCTTGAGGGTCGTTCAACGTGTCCTCCGAAGGGTCCAGTCGATGCCCGTAGGCGTCATGGGAAGGATCAACATTGGTAGGATCGTATTGGGCAACTGGGAATGAAGGCGGATGTTGTCCATCATGAGCGAGAAGGTTTGCGTTCTCTCCAGGTATTAGCTCGACTTGTGAATCGTTTTTCATATGAGCGTGTTGTATGGTGTTATGATCGAAGGGCTCGTCATGGCCTTGATAATATTGAGCGGCACTCATTAGGCGTGGGTATCAATGGAAGAAGGGAAAACTACAATTGCACGGAAAGTTCGTCAAGGGGTAGCAGAATACAAGTGAACGTGAGCGTGTTAGAGAAAGGACTCGGACTACAAGCCTATGTATGTTTGAGGAGCGGCCTCCTGATGGATGGTGGCTGTGGCGATGAGATCGGGTGTCACTGAGCGCAGGCCGCAGCAACACTGCTTCCCTCTTTCAGAAACCACAACGTCCCACGTCCTTGGCGCAGAATACTTCTCAACGCATTCCTCCACACGCTAACCCAGAAGGCTCGAGGTAGAATTCAAAGGCGTAGGGGACTATATATTCAACCTGGGCTCGATACCGTACAGCCTTGACTCGAGTAAATCGAAGTCAGTATGATCCTTCAATCCGAGCGAGCGGTCGCTCGCGTTACGCAACAACGTCAAGCACTCGTAATCAATCAATGGGTAGCCCTTCACTCTCTTTCCATTTGCTCATGAGGCTGTTACTCGGAAGTCCAAATGGATCAACCACCTTCCTCGCGACCTCGACGCCGGCTACGGGGAGGTTATTGGTGGATAGGAGCCCAAGCTGTGTCCGTTCTCGTGATTAGGGAGAAGTTGCGATTCGACGCAGTTCTAGTATTTGCTTACCTGGACAAGTGCAGAGGCTTGATCCCAGTAACTATATGCACCGTTAAACCCATGAATGCAGTGCGCAAAACGAGGCTCATCACTTACATATGTCTTGAACAATCCATAATCAGGTAATTTCTTGAACACAGAACCAGGATGGACTCACTCAAAGGTAAGTTTGTCACCTCGGAAGTTGATCACTCCAACGATGGCAATCTCCAAAGGCTTTCCAGTAGGTTTAATACCAGGCAGGAAGTAGTCGATTTCCTAGAATATCATTTGAACCCGAGTACCTCAAAAATAGCGGGAGTTACAGACCGTAGTATGAGTACACTTGAAGATCATCTCGTCGATAATCCTGTCCGCCCCAACTGATGGAGATGGGAGTGATATGCGAAGGCGCAATCGACAAACTTACCTGTTCGAGAGACTGTGATTAACTCCGTATCGGGAGGAGTGACCTATGTATGACACCGGTGACATGCGTGTTCACGTTGAGGAAACGAATACATACATCTTCTTGAGTGAAGTGGTACTGCATACAACGGCAACATAAATGAGAACAGTCGAAATGTTCAAATGGACGGATCCACACTGCACCTTGTAAAACCGTGCGAGGTCTTCAAATCCAACACCTCCTGTCAGGGTGGGGACATGGTTCACGTATGGCGCAGCAACCTGAGAAAATTGATAAGCTTGGCACAATTCATTTGAAGGTTGCGCCCACCATCGTGGACATTGTCTCTGTAGAAGATGTCAGTGTAATTTCACAAGGTAGTATAGGCCGTCCTACTTGGGGCATTCCTCTCAACAAACTCCTGCGAGGGTTGAAATAATTGGTACTTGCTCTCGAAATTATACTGGAGATCTTACATAGAGGGTGTGTTTCTCCCATAATTTCTCGAGTTCAAAGTGAGGGCCAAGCTCTCTTCGCAATAATTCAAGCGTGCGAGTATAGGAGATCCCCGTCGCAGATCGAATGTAAGGGTCAGTGGAGGATTTCTCACCGGCCCTGACAAGTGCAGGGGCTTTCATGAGGAACGGAAATGGGGTAGATTCTGGCACTTTGGGGTACACATGGACCGCAACACGTGGGTATTCCGAAGTGCGAAGAGGATGCTCGAGATTTCCAGCTTCAGCGGCTGCGATAAGAGACTCGTGAAGTGCAAGTTGAGTAGAGGTCAAATGAAAGATCGTTCTGCGAGAAAAAATGTCGCCTCAGGATTCTAAAACTTTCAATGGGACTATATTCACTCACGGCACAAAACGCCCATCTTCCTGTCGTAAGAGCAAGTCTTTGCCATTCCCAGATTGGGGAAGGAAATGGATACATGCTCTCAAGGTCCCCGATGTAGAGTATTCTCGGACGTGCGTCAGAAATTTTGCCCCTATTCCATAAGATATGAACGCCCAGTCTTGGTTTGACTGGGCTGACAGCTTCTTGAAGGCTTCTTTCAGGGCAACTACGAACTCTTCTTCGGAGTTCGGAGAGTGATCTAGCTGGAAGACGTTATATCCTTCTTCAGAGAACTTCAGATGTGGATAGTCAGTAAAACGACAAGACGAGAGAACATCTTTGTAGCCACCTGTTGACACCATCCATATTGTTCAGGTGGTATCAAGACGACGAGCGTTGGGGGTGCAGAAACAGATGTTAGGGTGTTCTCAAACAATTTAACCATCGCTGGGTTATTTGTCGCAGTACCTCTTTGACTTTGTGAGGAGATGATTGCTTGGGGTCAAGATCAAGGCTTGAGAACCGCTCTTGGGGTAGATGGTAGTCGCCTCTATGATTCGCACGAACCAGTGAGATAAGTACCTCCCACGCTCAGACAAGATCCTTGAGAGGCGCGAAGGGTCAGACTTGAGCAATTCTTCGCCACTACACAACTGATCTTGGGTTCTTGGTTTGTCATGAGTGAACCTCTCGACAGGGTCTAGAACCAATGTTACCCGACTCCTTCCAAATAGGGAGGTGGCGCACGCTGTTGGTAAACAGGCAACAACAAAAGACGCTGGCAAGAGAAAGCCACCAAACACCATTACCATTATCCATACAGAGGAGCAACTATCAATGATTCTAAGTATAAGGGGTCGGATGTCCATGAGAGAATGTGAGAAAGAGTTAAGTAAAGAAAATACATGATTTATCCCTTGTAAATGGACCAAAGCACATCAGATTCATCCCTTCCGCTTGGTGGTGGTTCGTCATCCATGTCATCGCCTAGACTAGGTCGCCCTCTGCTCCTGGTGGATGGTTTTCTTGTCAATGGGGTGATGTGTTGTGGTACAGCACTCGGCTTCAGTTCTAATGGGGCGTTTGGGTCGTGTGACGAGTAGGGGGGAGGTGGTTTCTCCTCCTCTTCCTCTTCATCAAGGATTGGGGCACGATACCAGCGGGCTGCAGAGCTTGCTCCATCAACCCCTTTGAGAGTCGCGATACCGACCTCCCTAAGTTTCCGTGGCTGCAATATCCAACCCATCGCACCACGACTGCCAAAACTAGTTTGGCTTGTACGTTTACTCCCAGGCGGAAGTGGGGTGCTACTTCGTTTCTCGCTTTGGATAGTATGTCGTTTGATGGGAAGGGCTCCAAGGAATCGGGGGTCAGATGGTAGTAACAAAGGGAGCATGAATCTTGAGTCCAAGAGTTCTCCCAAGACCTCTGGGGATCGTGCTGCTTCCCAGACAGACTTCTCGGAGCTTCTGTCAAATAACATGTCGATGCTCCGTTGTGCGGCCGATGCCTCGGGAGGGGGCGTTGGTGCTCGAGATTCTGAGCTCAGACTATTAGGAGTGGGAGAGATAGTCCCCTCCCGTTCGCGCTCTCTCTCGCGTTCTCCCATCTGAACAAGCATGAGCATTCGTGAGATCAATTGAAATTATGTGACCAACCTCTTTGCGAAGGGCTTCGACACCCAGTTTCACACGATGTCGTTCCCAGTCTTTCTGAAGTTGCGCGAGGTATTGCGTACATTCTTCTGTCATGCGACCTTCATTGACCTCATACTTGTAATCTCGCACAGCCCGACGCATCTAGAGAGGGATAAGCACACTCAAAGATCCCATTATATGGGTTCGATCATACCTGCAAGGGGTTCAGATTACGCATCGTTTGAATTGTGGCAATCAGGTTGGGAAACTCGGTGATAGAAGATAAGCACTGCGGGTCCTCGTGAGTTCGATCCCGGAACTTCAATAGAGATAGTTTGTACCTGTAACCAATTCAAGAGGTCTCGCACTGAGGCGAAGTGTGCCCCTATACCACGCGGAAGCTCCATCGTGCTGATCCACTCCTCAATAACGCTAAGATTCATATTGATTTGTACGGCCCGTGAACTATGCATGCAAATTCTTCAGGGCTCGAATAGCAAGTGACAACAAATAATATGACTTGCCGACAGAGGTACTTCTTGCGCGTGAGAATGCGATTGAAGGTTTCACCTGCATGATTCGTGAAGCTCAAGTCGAGGAAAAGTCAAAACCAACGTACATGCCGTCCAATACATCACTTGTGACCAGAATTGAGTGATTATTGCGGGGTTGATGTCAGAGAGTGTAAGGAATGTGTGTAATGCGGTCATAAATGAGGTAATATCCTTGGGGCTTATGGAGGGAGACCCATCGTTAAAGAGTGACTGTAGAGGGGCAGCAGCAGAAGATGCTCGGGTTCTAGCGAAGCTCTGCCTCAAAGACGCAAAGCTCCCCTGTTTGGAGGCAGCTAGGACACCAGAAGGCGACGGAGATGGCGGACGGCTGGAGGGCGACGGTGTTGGCGGATGTCCATTCTTTGTAATGGGAGAGGGGCTTGCAATACCATTCGTGTTGGCCATCTTCTTCTTGGAACCAAATGAACGTAGGAATGACCACTCCGACTCGAACTGAACAGATTCAAATTCAGTCGATAGAGGGGAAAAGTCTAGCAGAGCTGCATCTAGAAGCTCATCGATCTTTCTTTCTGCAAAACGGATAATGAAGACTGGGGGGGAGCAACATGTTATGAGGTGAATACTTAGACAAGTGCGACTACACACCAAAGACAGAATTGAGAACCTCTTCGATCAGAGAAAAGGAGTCGAGGCTTTCTAGTGGTTCCTTGATGGAGGAATCACATCGCATGAGATGAAGCCAAACAGTAAGGTTGTGTAACCAGAACACCAGACAGGTGAGGTCATCGGAACGTGACTAAAGACGTAAATGGTCAGGGATAGTAGTTGGGATAGAATGTCAAGTAATTACAAAAAATGTCTCTTCAATGGTGTCTGTCGCGCCAATGACCAAGTCTTCAACCCAATTATGATCACAGTTCAGGCAGGCGAATCGAGCCAGCATATACAGGGAGTTTGCTGGTTCCGCATTGCCAAGGACAGGCCGAAAATCCGTGATTAGGGTTTGGAAGATTTCTGGAAGTGCGTTGAGGGAGTATACGAGCATCGTGGTATAATCTGGTGGAGGACTCTGAAAGGGGACGTCTGCTCAAACTGTGCCAATTGTCGCTCGTTGTCACTCACAAGTAAAGTTGCATCACCCAACCCCTCGTCCTCCTCATTGTCGGATAGATCGCTTGAATCTACATCTCCCCACCACCGGGGGTCAATGCCCAAAATCCTTCCAACATCGCTTTGCATGTCCTTCCGTTTACCTAATCTGTGCAATCGCTTCTCTGCAGATCGTCGACTTTCTTCCATTCGTCCTCCAGTCCAACCTTGCTCCCGCATTGCCTCTTCAAGTAATAACGCAACGTCTTCTCTCCCAGGAAGCGTGGTGCTTGCGGTTACGATATCGAGCGCCGTCAATTGTCGACGGGTTGCAGTAAAAGGTGAGCATCCATGCGTTAAGAGATGAGAGACTAATGTTGGCGGGGCAACCAAGGCTGCATGATGGAGCGATATCCATCCAGCTGAAGTGGAGCTTTCATGAAGCCAGTGTTTTTGATGAAAATGACCAGACGACATACCGTAGTCAGGGAGGTTCACATCCGCACCTTCAGAAATAAGCAACCTCACACACTCCTCCCTCTCTACATCCCGGTCGCTTTCTGATCCAAATCCAAGGATTGTCACGCTGACAAGACCCAATCCATCGTCATCTTGTCGGCCTAAGTCCAAGTATACTTGAGCCTGCGAATCCGAAAGGAGATATGAAAGCAGACTGAAGTCTCCAAAGACACAAGCACGCGTCAGACAGTGTGAGACCAGCTCTTCCCGTTGCAAAGGTGATAGCCCAACGTTTGGAGAAAGTAAATGCGAAATTTGCGCAGGAGTAGGGTAGATGGGTTGTAAGTCGGGTTCCACTGCTAGATCTGCAGAGGGCAGAGACGATGTAGAGGCCATGGAGCCCTGTTTGGTTGTAAGAACCAAGATCGTTAAGGACAGGTTACAGCAACCCGAATAAATACCGTCTGAGAGGTATGCCAGTTAACACTTGTATGGGTATCGAAACAGCAATAGGAAAGCAGAGGCAATAGTGTGTCGAGTCGAATACTTAGGAATTTGTTCGATTCCATCACCTCCAACGAGGCAACGTCGGTGGATCTTTAGACGCCCATACTTCGAATATATTTACCAGCCTCACAGCCTCGCCGGAACAGACCCTTCCAGTCTATTGACCACACACCGACCCACAAGGACTCGATTGTCTAGCCACGTTGTGCTGGTACGACTCTATGCTGCTCAGAGGGTGCTCAATCTGTGCTATTAACGAATTACTATGCATCCGATAGTATTGGAAATTACTGAAATCAACAGGCAAATGCCCAGACATGCAATGATGAGGACATCCGTGGATAAGATAGTCTAAGTATAGCGAATAGGGACTGAGGGGAGGTAGTTGATGGATGGGGGTTTGGGAGCGTGGAAAGAATGGGCTGACGGCTACAAAGTTGGAGATTGGTCATTGGTATGTATTTGGAGCTTGGGGATGGAAAATTAAAGGAAGCTGATTTGGGGTTCTTTGTCTCTGTATCAGTGTTTACCTTTCGTCTTCAGGGTCTTCAACGAAAGCCTCAACAGGTGTCGCCGAAGGGATAGAAGCATCAGGGGAATGGTTGTCTTGAATATTCAAGTTACTGCCATCCCCCGAAACTCGGATAGATACAACGTCACCGTCCCTAAGTGGTTCAAGTAGGATTAGACATGTGACAAACGCATACGGAGTCCCGAACACGCACCTGATTGTACCGTGCAATAATTTTTGCGCAAGGGGGAACAGGACCTTGGTCCTCACAACTCGGGCAATAGCACGAGCACCGTAAATATCCGAGTACCCGGCATTTGCGAGCCACTCCCTGGCGGGTTCGTCCACGTCGATCGTGATCCTCCTGTGTTTGAGTCTTTCTGCAACGTCATTAAGACGGAGGGACACCACTTGGAGTATCGACTCCTTTGATAATTTGTTGAAAACAAGCATCGAGTCCAGACGATTCAATAGTTCTGGAGGGAAGTACTCGGACGTCCGTTCCAGGACCTGATCGCGAGCTTCCGCAGTCACGACACCGTTCTCATCCGAAGCTGACGCATGGGCTAGGATGTCGCTCCCTTGATGAAGACATGAGTTTGGAGACATCGTCTGAAAGGAATTGCGCTTACCTAGGTTACTTGTGAGGCAAATGATCGTGTTCTGGGTCGCGATCAAGAATTAGCTCGATTTGTTGATTGGAGCCTCACGAGGCGTACCTTGAAATCTACTTTCCGGCCTATAAACGCGTCAGCCTTATATTCTCATGAGGAACCCAGGGATAGTACCTTGAGAATCAGTAAGGGTACCTTCATCCAAGATCTGCAACAAGATCATGGCAACATCCTACAAAAGATATGAGTACGGCGCAGACGAGATCACGAAACTGCCAACTTGCCTTGTGCGCCTTCTCCAGCTCGTCGAGTAAAATCACAGCTTGACAAAAATATCAAGGGTTGCACTAGTCGAGGAAGGTCATTACTTACCGTAAGGTTTCCTTCGCACCGCCTCGGTGAGTTGTCCTAAAACCCACTGTGAGAACTGGGGTTGCAACGTCAAGATGAATAAGCACAAACCTCCTTCCTCAAAACCCACATATCCAGGCGCAGCACCTATCAAACGAGAGATCGTGTGCCGGTCATGATACTCTGACATATTGATGTTAATACTACCCCGATTACTTCAGCAAATTGATCCGCGAAGAGAACAAGATCAAACCCACAGGCCACGTTGTTCGTCATTAAACAAGAAGGCTGCGAGGGCCTTGCATAATTCCGTCTATGACATCAAGAAGGAATTTTGTTGAACAGCCTGCGATCAGAATAATCCGGGGAGGACATACCTTTCCCACACCCGTTGGGCCCAAGAACAAGAAAGACGCTACTGGTCGATTGGGCGCTTGCAAACCTGCCCGAGAGATGCGGACAGCATCACTGACCGCAGACACAACGTGGTCTTGCCCAACAACGCGGTTATGCAATGTATCTTCCATCTGAGATCATCAAGTCAGTTCTCCGTTGACAGCTTAACAAGCGCAAAATCCTCCATACATGGACAAGCTTGTCTCGTTCACCCTTGAGCAGGTTTTGGACAGGAATTCCAGTAGCTTTGGCGACAACCCTCGAGATGTCACTTGATGTAACTCTATCATGTAACATAGAGAGTGGCCCTTCAGTGTCTTCCAGATCCCGTCCTTCATCCTTCGGCAGCTGTCGTTCGAGTTCTGGGATAGTAGAGTACCGCAACTGAGAAGCGCGCTCATAATGTCCTTGACGTTGTGCCACGTCTAACTCATGTTTGGCATCTTCCAATTGCTGCTTGACGTCCTTGATACGACGGAGGCGATCGCGTTCTGGTGATGCGATCATTTAGGTTGTATTCATATGAAGAGCCTATGGATACGCACCCGCCTGCCACAACGAAGTCAAGTTTTGAGATTCGGCTCTCTTGTTCCTTAATTCCTCCTCGACTTTGTTCCTCCGCTCCACACTGAAGACATCAGATTCCTTCTTCAAACTCTCCAACTCAATCTCTAGCGTCATGATTGAGCGGTCTAACGACTGGAGCTCATCAGGCTTCGATTCCTGCGCAAGCCGAAGTGCAGACGCAGCTTCATCGACCAGGTCGATAGCCTTGTCTGGAAGATATCGCTCGGAGATGTACCTTGCGCTATAAACAGCAGCTACAAGGTATCCAGCATCAAATCATGATACAGTGTCAAGGACTCAATGCAGGCGCCTCACCAGTAACAAGGGCTCCGTCAGAGATCTCAACTCCGTGATGGACTTCGTATCTCGGTTTCAGACCTCGGAGAATGGAAATAGTTGACTCCACAGTTGGTTCATCAATTGAGACGGGCTGGAACCTCCTCTCGAGAGCGGCATCTTTGCCAATCGTCTTTCTGTATTCGTCGGCTGCCAAGTACAAGCACTAAGCTTCGATTTATTTCAAGCAGAGATGGTAACTTACGTGTTGTTGCACCAACAAGCTGTAGGCCTCGAGCAAGTGCAGGTTTGATCATCTGTCCAGCATCTATGCTACCTTCTGCCTTTCCAAGATTAAACAAGGTGTCTAAACGAGCAGGTTAGCAGATATCTAGGGTGAAGGGGACGAGACAACCAACTCACGGACTTCATCAATGAAGCAAATAACATTTCCGGCCTAAACCAAGGCGTCAACAGTGGCGTATTGGGAGACTTGTGGACACACACCTCTTCTTCAATGTCGCGAATAAGGGCTTTGAACTTTTCTTCAAACTGACCCCGAATCCCAGAGCCTGCCATAATTGACGCAAGGTCAATGGACAGGACGCGTTTATTCTGCAACGACTACCAACAAACGTCAGTCGTCAAGTGGTGAATTGTAGACTGCGAGATGAGCTAACCTCTGGGACTTCTTTGGCAACGATCCGCGAAGCAAGGCCTTCAAGAATTGCTGTTTTACCCACACCAGGTGGTCCAATAAGCTACGAAGACCACATTTCTCGTTAAACTTATGTCCTGCTCCTACACGACGGGAAGGTGCCACTCACCACCGGGTTTGACTTGGTTCTCCGGGAAAGTACTAAAACACACATCAGCATACCTCCACGTTACACGTGGGACGAACGCACTCTGAATAGTCCTGCGAATCTCTGACGTTCCAAACATTTCAGATATCGAATCTATAATTATCCTCTTAAAATCAACATGCGTACCATCATCCCGACCAATTGTAGGATCCAACTTTCCGTTCCGCGCCAATTCAGTCAAGTCGACGCTCTATCCCGTTCCGCGAGAATTTCGGTGGCAAGTGAACGCATCAACCAACGGTCAACAAGACCATACGTCAGGCATTCAGAAGTGGTAGATCGTCATGATGAGCGACGGAATAGAATATTCGGGTCTAGGAAGAGAACTCACGTATTCTTTGAGTGCGTCACCTTTCTGACGTTGTTGTTGCTGAAACGAAAATCCAGGGAAGCCTCCGCCGCCTCCGCCTCCGGGAGGACCCTGAGCGTAGCCCCGACGTGAGGCGTATTGCAAACTATCACGAAGGCATTGAGAAGGCAGGCGCGAAGCACTGGCTTGCAGGAGATATCCCAACGAACGACTGGTACTCCGTGCGCCGAGTGCACGTCTTGATAATGGTACAATTTGGCCTTGGAACCTGCGCAACATCATGATAACTTGAGAACAACACGAAGTGAGAGAAAGCAGTCAAGAGAGTGTCGGCCACGATTCCTCGTCAAGCTTGCATTTTCTTCACTCCCTCCTTTAATGAATATGGTCGACGTTCGAGAAATATCTGGAAAAGCCAGCGCTGGGGACACGAGAGTCAGATCCGAGGTCGGCCACCGATCATCCGAAGCCGATCAAGATCTCAGATTGGGTCAACACGCGTGAACGACGAGCGCTTCATCCACACTTTGCTCGATCACCAACGATGCCTCCAGCCACCAAAAGACAAAAACTCTCTTCAGATGATGAACACGAACCTATGTCAGAAGACCATGCTGAAAAGGACAACGAATACGAAAGTGTAGAAGGGTCGGAACTTGGGGATGACGATTCAGATGACGGCGACGACGATGGCGAACGAGAGTCTTCACCAGATACTGAAGACGAAATCGCCAACCTCAAGCTATCGAAATCCAAAAAGACGTCCAAACGAAAACGTCGAGCTACAGATTCGACTCATTTCGGAGCTACTCTCCAATCACTACTAGAAACCAAGGCCCCATCGTCATTACCCTTATCACTCAAGCCTTCCATCGCGCGTAAGCGGAATGACCAGAAATTAGAAGAAAGAGGCAAGAAAGTGCTCCAAATTGAAAGAAAGGAGAAGGAAGAGAAGGGTAGAATTAAGGATGTGATCGGAGGGTGGGGTGCTGAGAGCGAGAGGAGTCTACGAAAAGTCGCTCAGAGAGGAGGTAGGGTTCATTCTTTAATTTACCCTTAACCTTCCCCTCCTCCCCGGTCATTAAGAGGCCATTCGCAATAAGAAACAAGCTCTATGAATTGAAGCTGACCGACTGGTATCCTCTATGTCTAGTTGTGAAGTTATTCAACGTGATCCAGCAATCCCAGGCAGCGACCTCCGTCGCCGAAGAACAAGTCAAAGCACAACGGGGTTCTGGTAAACCGACATTACCGGCGCCGCGTCTCGATGACAAGTCGAAATCCAAAAAAGGAGGAAAACATAAGGATAACCCTCTTGGAAGTCGAGGAAAAGAAGGTACGACTGTGCCTCGCCTGGTTTCTCCGTCCTACCGTATCCACCACACGACCCCGACTGACCCTTCTCCTTCCCCCTTCTCAGCCGTCACTTTTGCCCAAGGAGACTTTTTAAACAGTATCCGATCGGGCGGGGTAGTATCGAAGGTGTAGCTTCAAATACCCAATTATTGATTCCTTTCTGTCCTTGCGTCCGGGTCTCAAGTTCTCAATTTTGCAATGGTTAAACACCGCTCCGTCTCAAGCCCCGGGGCAAGGGAAAGAGAATGGCTCTTTTCGGGAGAATCTATTCATTTTGTGCCATGCTGCTCTCACGGCGACCTGTCCGGTCCCATCAGCTGAGTTCTCCTTCTCCCCGTGCGCCGTATGCTCCAGTGGGCGTTCGAGTCGTGCTTGCGGATCCTGGCGATCTTCCAGAAAATCATCGCCGATGTTGAGGGTCTTTTTCGCAATTTGTACGGTGTAATGATATGTTTCTGTACCTCATTTGGGACTGCTAGAATCCCGCACTTCCGGAGCAAGTAAACGAGGTGAAGATCGAGAACGAATTTTCTCTTTGAGGGTGTTTAGATTTCGAAGCCGTGAAATTTCCCAATTTCCCTGCATAAACTTAAGCGAGGCGATTGGTGGGTGGTTGTGTTGCCACAATTGTTGACCTTAACCTTAGGGTGGTCATCAGGTGGGCTTTTGGCAGGCGTTCGACTTGCCCTAAAGCGGGGTTCGATCATAAAAATTCGCAACCACCACCATAGACCTTATGGTTAGTATATTCTATCACACGGCTACTTTCGCTGTTTTTGACATGGGTTCTAATACTTCTTGGTAGCCTCCGAAGACACAGATCCGCAAAGACGAGTGGGAGAAACGGCTCCATGATGTGGATCTCTCGAAACAGTAAGTGTCATTCAATTGCGTCGTCCTTTCTTTTTTTTCCATCATCGTTTTCCGAGATGAAACAAACAAATGGGAATCTCGCTGAGCTCACACGTTGATGAGCCTCAAAAATTTTTGCATGTATTATCTGATCCTTCGAACGATGACTACTTTTTCCCGTATCACCTTTGTCGTCTACTTGATTCGTTCACGGCGTCTGACATCAATGTTTCAACTAGGGATCTCAACCAACTGGTTATGGACTATCTGGTTATAGAAGGGTTCAAAACCTCAGCCGAGGAGTTTTCGAAAGAGGCGGGATTGAATGCTCCCGTCGATCTAGAAAGTATCGAAAGCCGAATGACCATACGAGAAGCGTTGCAAAGGGGTGACGTGGGCGAAGCTATCACCCGAGTGAATGATTTGAATCCAGAGGTGAGTAAGTTTCGAGCTCCCGTTGGTTGTGGGATGGATGGTCTCGGTTCCCGAGATGCGTGTGTGGAGGCAATCTACCTAGATTTGTGCGCGGGGAAGAAAGGATTCAAACTTTCATGCACCACTCTCAGACCAGTCTGGTCGCTGATGAGACATCAAACCAAAACTTCAGTCTTCAATATGATCTCTCCCCGCGCTGTCTCATTGCATCACACGTCCCACTGTTTTATGTTTTTTTCTCATGGTGTAAACGAGCCGTCGGTAGTTTTGAAGAGAACAAGTGACACTAACTGTCCCTTAATTTTGATAGATCCTTGATACCAATCGTGGACTTTACTTCCAGCTGCAACAACAGAAGTTGATTGAATTTATCCGGCAAGGGAGGATCGCGGAAGCGCTTGAGTTTGCGCAGGAGGAACTTGCCCCACGAGGAGAGGAGAATCCGGAGTACTTGGCGGAACTTGAGAAGACGATGGCGTTGCTTGCGTTTGAATCGTCACCGAGTGCGCCCGCGGCTATTACAGACTTGTTATCGCCGGCGCAGAGGATGAAGACTGCGAGTGCTGTGAACGCGGCGATATTGGAGAGCCTGAGTCAAGGGAAAGAAGCCAAGCTTGTGGGATTGTTGAAGTTGCTTAGTTGGGGAGAGTCAATGTTGGATGAGCGCGCGCATTTCCCAAAGGTACGGTTGATCTCGCTCTTGCCTCTTTTCGCTCACAGGGTTAATTGAAGATTGATGGGTGGTCCTCTTTTTCTGTTCTTTTTTTTTTCTTTTATTCTCTTCGTTTCTGGATTCCGCTTGGGATGTGTGGCGTGTGCGGACCGGTAGCTTGATATCAGCGATGGGACGTTCAAGAACTGATTGTGGAGGGGATGGGATGCCGTGCGGCGAGGATGGTGCAGGGTGTGTACGGGATACTATTCCGATGTATGATTACAGTATATGCACGAGCCTAGCGCGTGTCTACGGGTGTACTATATATTTTGAGGGTAGAACAATAGGATTCGTTCCACATAGAACACTTGTGTTGACGATATAGCGGTGAATACGAGAGATCCGAGTGCAACGTTGTGAAGGGGTGGAAGGGCTCTTAAGGAGCAAGAGTCTAAACGAGTCAAGTGACGTGTTTCTATGGAAAGTACTGTATAGAAAGAAAGCTTCGAGGATGAGAATACATTGGGAGGCGATGGTGGAAGATGTAAAGAGGAAAAATGGATTGGGTAAAATGCCAAGTCATATTAATAGGATGAGCACGGGGAATACTGGCGCTTGATGGGAAGGGCGATATAGGGCGCCGGCGTTATGGCATGGGAAGATGTGCTTTGTGGGGATACCACTGGGATAGAGTGAGAAGCGTCGAAAAAACATGGGTACACGAGCAGAGAGGAGGGCGTCGATGAATGGCATGTTCTCGTGGGAAAGAGGGCAGAAGGCGATCGTTTCGGACGGTAGGGAATGGCCAGGGTGGCCACGCTGGGTCGGCCAGTGGGTGGATTAGATGCTCGTTTTGGTCTCTCTTTAGGGCAAGGATTGGATACCATCTGCTACCATCTGGGCGTGATTTGTCTGTGTCTGCAAGGGCGATTTGTATGACATTTGGATACGGGCATTTATTTGGTTTATTTCGTTCGAGTCGAATGGGTGTGAAATGGGCGGGAGAAGGGCGTATACTATCCACTGGGCTGGGTGGCATTAGGCTGGAATCCGCAGGACGGCCTACCATGGCTGGGCCCTTTTGTAGTACATAACCGCGATGTGTTTTTGGGTAGTGCCCTCTGTGCAGAGTGTCCGACAGCGCATACATCCAGCTGCGCATATATCCAGCAGCGCATATATCCAGCTCTTGAGCGCATATACCCAACCTCCCTGCAAGAAATGGCACCTGCTTGGCCAGACGCGCGAACGGTGGTGACATGGAGTGAGCGTCTATCTAACCTTAGGTAAGCGTCAAGTCTTGTCGCGTTGGCTTCTCTCCTCTCGACCGTCCCTCGACGCTCGTCTTGCCAGTCTTGCTCCCCGACCCGTCTCTCCCTCCTCCTCGTCCCTCCTTCCCTCCTCCCTCCTCTCCCCGTCGTCCCCCCCGTTCCCCACCCATCATATCCCACATCATACGTACCATCTCCACAAACTTTCCCATCTCGTTCCCTTTTCTTCGTCTTCTCATTTACTCTCATTTCCATATCATCCTCCTCTCGTACCCCAATCTCACTCACAGCTTGGTTTCCCCTCGCGCACCCTAATTCTGCAAACGCAATTCACCCTCTCCTTACATGTCTGACGACGCAAGATCGGCGTTAGCTCCAAAAGGTCCTCGCAGGATTCAGAGACCAAGAATCCTCGTGGTAAACAATCCAGGCCCAGACAGCGACGAGGAGGATAACCAGATCCCCACCAATGACTATCCACCTTATGCATTTCAACCACAAGACCATCCCTCTTCATCTCAATCCTTACTCCTCGACGGCAGATCTCCCCCAACAAACTCCCACATCCCCGCGCCACTAACAACAGATCTCCCAGAACACAGACCGTGCTACCCCTCCTCTCGCTCAAATCCGTCAAACCCCGCTTTGTCTTCTCCTTCCAGCACAAGTTCCCCAGCCTTCGAATCAACACCTCCTCCAAGCACACCTGGTCAATCCCTCACCCCAGTCGAGCTCACAGGCGAGTCCACTCTCAGGCCGGACAACATCATCCTCCCACAGCAGGAGAGACCCGAGCCCACAAACTTCCGTGACCTTCCCCCTCGCCCCACGAACCAAGGTCTCTTCGACAGACTCAGAAACCCCCTCTCTCGCTCAGCCAACACAAGCCAATCCTCCACAAGACCGGCGACTGTAAGTCTCCGACCGTTCCCATCTACACACTAGATTACCCGATACTCATCACCGCTTTCACAGTCTCCGACAACTTCCATTGCCGAGTCCTACGTCTCCCCCACCACCAATGGCATTCGTGGCAGCCCTAGCGAAAGGGTCACCTTCCTCGTAACCACAGACGCTGAAACCCTGAACATCGTTGATATCACCGGTGCCCGTGATGCTGCATTCATTAAGGAGAAGATATTCACAAAGGTGTGCCCCCTTTTGCTCCCTATTTTCTTCTTCACATCTCACACCCACACGCGTATCTTTCCTAGCTCCAAATCTCCGACGAAGATCAACGCTTTTACAACATCTATCGCACCGAGATTGGAGCTTATGCCACCAGCGACGCTCTGACGGACGACCAGCTTCTCGAACTTTACCGCGCGGGGGACGCTAAAGGGACCATCAAGCTTCTTGCATCCCATTCACATGTGCCACTCCAGAAACAGTCGTCCGAGTCATTGGCTTCCCCAACCGTCACCACAACTATTCCTCCTCCTGTTATGCCGCAGCACGCAGTTTTCGCACCTCTGCGTCCAAGGAAACGGTCCAAGTCACGAAGAGGTAGTATGTCTTCCGCCAGTGAACGAGTTCCCCAAGAGCTCGCAAATGGTTATGAGGCTTCAGTATCTGACGACTTGGATCAAGCTGATCGCGACTCTCGCCGCTCCACCATCAGACCTCCAAATTCCCAGCATGCCCTCACGTTACCAATCGCTCCGCGATCACGATCGCCCGGAGGTTACATTCGACCACCGACTCCTCCTAATATCCTTTCTCCAGAACGTACTCAGGTTCTTAGCCCAGATTCACAGACTCTCAGACCGGACAGACCGCTTGGTAATAGTCTCCCGACACCGCCCATGACTACGACCTCTCCTCAGGCAATGAGGTTCAACGACGAACAATCTTATCAAACCGCTCCGCAGTGGCATGGCCGTTCTGGATCCGATGCAGCTATTGATCGAGAACGATCTCTCCAGGGATCCGAAGGTGTAAACGAACTCGTCGATAGGTCATACAGACACCCTGAAGTCCGGGTAAGAGACGATCGAACTCGCCGCAAGGATTCTCACCAACGCAAGGATACGGGTCTCCGACGCGCCAATGCGAAGGCTGCTCACGAGCCCCACGACAGAAGAGGGGAACCGTGGACTGTTGTCCCCTCGGGGATCCCGACGAGCAGCTATCGCAAAGACCGCCCGACGACACCCCAGGATCCACCGCGTCCTTCAGGTTCTGGGTCTCCACGATTTCCGCAAGCAGCAGGGTATAATATCCCCCAGCAACCTCGTGCACCACCACCACCAGTACCGTCCAGTGAATCGAGAAGCCATGGGAAGCACCGTAATGGAAGGGCTGTGCCAGCTGGTTGGTCCATTGCCTACAGAGGGCCACAGAAGACAGAGAAGCCCCTGCAATCCCCACCTACTCCACCATGGAGTAAGATGGTTGCAAAGAGTCTGAATGATTTGAGAGGTTCGTATAAGCAACAGTCTGGGATTCCACCGAGCTTACAGCCTGGGAAAGCTCGGGGACCTCCGCCCCAGCTTCCCGCTGTGCCATCTGTTCCGTCTATGTCGCGTCCAGGGACCAGTGGAAGCATACCGTCAGCCAATGGAATCACACCGACGAATTCGATGTCCGGGGACACCATTTCCCCATCGTCGCACACCGAATCGACATTGTACCAAGAACTAGGTGTTCCTAAATCTTTCGACGGTGCGCGAGGAGGCCCACATTCGCCTGTGACTGCCTACCATCCCGCCCGTCTAGCGAACACGTCCGGATATTCGGCAGGTCCATCGTTTGGGAATAGTTACCTTGGTCTGACGTCCCCTGGACAGGAGCCATATCCCCGCCCTCGATCCGCCCTCGGAACCGACCCGACAACATCACCATTCCGCCCTCCTCGCCAATTGCAATCACCAAGAACATCAGAGTTCTCACAGGAGGTGGCAGCTACACATCATACGTCGCCGGCACCGTCACCGCATTTCCCCAGCGCTGGTTTGTCAGCACCGTCCTCAGGAACTCTTTACGACGAGACGTCGCCTGCTACTTATGGTCCTAGACCTAGTCATGCTGTTCATCCTCGATCGGATAGCCTTTCTAGTAGTGACTATTCTGTCCATAATGGCCCGTCTCAGGTCCCTCGCAGTCCAGTGGCTGCTCGTAATATTGTTCCCGAACCCGGTGCTGATCGCCGAACAGCAGAGCCAGCTCAACAGATGAAGCGAACCCTTTCGTCACTTCCCGTACGGGAGTCTGAGGATGACGGTGAGAGTACGGTAAGGCGAGATGAGCTTGCGCATTACATGGATATGCTCGAGAGAGAGACATCAGGTTCTGGAGGAACAATCATTGCCTCCAAGCCCAGGTCTCCAACACCGCCTCGAATGGCACCCTCCGCCATGGCTAATCCCGAAACTCCCCCGTCACGAAAAATTCAAAGAGTCAGCTTCGCACCTTGCGACGACGACTCGGAAGATGACGATGACGATTTCTGGGTTAAGGCTCCCAAGAAGCCACAACATGCCGAAAGTGCTGAAGTCCCATGGCAGACTGCCAGTGCGCTGCAGGCAAGGAACGGGTCGAGACCAATTCTTGCTCCCATTAGCACCGACAGCTCGCCGGTCGCAAGACCTGTCGGATTACCTAGTACGTCGTATCATGACCAACCGAGTCGAGCGCCGTCATCGAACCCTGTTTCGCCTCCTGCGAATTACGCTCCAGCACCGCCACCTCGTCAACGGAGAACTACAGGTCCACCACCTACGAATTCACACAGGAGGTTACATGACCAGAGAACCAGTCGGTTTGATGATAACTTTGATCTGACTTGGGCCCCTCGTCCGCCACCTGAAGAGGTGTTGGATAACTTGCAAGAGTATTTCCCGCAACATGACGTGGATAAACCAGTTATCGAGGCGCAGTCTGGAGGAACATCACCGACTTCAGCTGATCATCCGCCGTTGCCTGCCCCTGCGGATAAGAGGTTTAGGCATAAGAAATCGATCAGGTATGTCGCCGCTGAGGCGAAGAGGCGAGGAGACAGGTTGTCGCATGTGGAGAGGACCGCGCCGACGGGACAGGGTGCCCAGTTGAGGAAGAGAAATACGAAGGTGTGGGGAAGCAAGACCCAGGAAGTTACGAGTATCTCGGAGGCGAACGATTTGTCTGCGGAGGCGTCGCCTGGTGGAGGTGCGAAACGTGAGTACACCCCTTCTGGTCGCTGTCGGACTTTGTCTAATGTGGCGTCTTTCACTTTTTGTAGCCATCTTCAGATGGGTTCGTGGTGAGCTCATTGGGAAGGGTACCTACGGGAAGGTGTACCTCGCTCTCAATGCGACGACTGGTGAGATGATTGCGGTGAAACAAGTTGAGATTCCGAGGACAGCAAGCGATAAGAGTGATACGAGACAAGTATCAGTGGTGGAGGCTCTCAAACTCGAGAGTGAGACATTGAAGGATCTTGACCACCCTAATATCGTGCAGTATCTTGGTTTCGAGGAGACCCCGACTTTCCTCTCAATGTACGTCGGTTCTTCTTCTTCGATGATGATGATGACGCAAATACTCATGGTGTTGGTAATAGTTTCTTGGAATACGTTCCTGGTGGTTCTATTGCCAGTTGTTTACGCAAGCATGGCAAGTTTGACGAAGAAGTGACAAAGTCTTTCACTGGCCAAATTCTCGATGGTCTTGAATACCTCCATTCCAAGGGAATTTTGCACAGGGTGAGCTTATTGTTTATTCTTCTAGTGTGCGACGTCATTGAAATCTATTTTTATTCTCGTCCAGGATCTCAAAGCCGATAATATTCTTGTGGAGACTTCGGGTATCTGCAAGATTTCGGACTTTGGTATCTCGAAGAGGACTGACGACGTCAACTTCGCTGGAGCGTATACTTCTATGCAAGGCACCGTCTTTTGGATGGCGCCCGAGGTTATCAACTCTCAGAAGCAGGGTTATAACTCGAAGATTGATATCTGGAGTGTCGGTTGTGTTGTGTTTGAGATGTGGACTGGTGTGAGACCTTGGAATGGTCAAGAGGCGATGGCTGTTCTCCTTCACGTACGCTATCCTCTCCGTCGGTGTCGCTGTCACTCATTTCATTTCCTGTAGCTCTACCAAACCAAGCAGGGACCTCCTGTTCCTTCTGATTGTATACTGTCGGCTCTGGCTGACGACTTCCGGGGCCAATGTTTTGCAATGTTTGTCTCGTATATTTCTTCACGTCGATTTGAGTCACTGACAATGTCTTTAGGGACCCGGATGAACGTCCCTCCGCTGCTGAATTGAGGCGTCATCATTACCTCACCCTCCAGCCGGACTGGGTCTTTAATGGTTTCAAGTAGGCAACTTGAAGACGGACATTGTTCATATGTTCCCAGTACATCCTCTACAGCATTTCTTCTGGTTTTCCCTCCCAACTCATGCTCCATATCAGTCTCTGCATCTCAGCCTCGCATCTCGAGTTTCTTTTACCCATCAATCATGATTCCCGCAATCACTCTCTCTTCCCTTTTGCACGGTATACAAGTGTAGCATTTTCTTACCATAATAATACACCGGCCACGACCTTTCAATTCCTTTTCTCTTTTTTTCTCTTTGCCATACATTTGTTTTCAACACAGTGATATCATTGCCACGACTTCAGATCTCTTACCGTTTTTTTCCTTGTGTCTTTTGTTTTTGTTTTTTTTGTTTTCCGGTTACCGTGGTTATCCAGCGATCTTTCCTTTTTCATTTGTGACGAGCTTCTCAATGGTTAACGGTCTTACAAGTATCTTTCCTTTCCTTTTTTTCTCTTTTTTTCACTCTGCTTCCTGCTGCGTAAATACCTGTGTACAATGGAATACAGTGGAACGTTCCTACGTCATTCATTCTCCAACTCCATCATGGTTCGCGAAGCATGGGTGGCGCGACCTCTTTACTTAAATACCACCATGGTCGATACGAAGTGGGGTGATACAACAGTATCCCAATCTTTGGATTGTCGTCACTATGGCTTCGTCTAGTTCTAAAACACGGATGACGGAGGAGGAGATGGAGAGGATGGCTCGGGAGAACGCAGCCCTGAGAATCCAACGGGCATGGAGAGGTAAAATCCGAGAAACCTACTTGAAACCGGACTTTATCTGGACGGACCTTGCTTCTCATGCACAAATGAAGGTGATTAACCTCGCTTGTTGGATTCACGGGTCAATGAAACTCAACTCTAACTCTTCTCTAACTTTATCGGGTTCGCGCGATTCATTCATGCGTATTCCGCATTCATGATACTGAATGACACGGGCCGCGATTGTTGATATCCGTATTGGTGATTTGTGATTCTTGATTAGGTTGATAGGGATGCTGCTGAGAGAGGGGAGAATGATCCGGGTGGACGTTGGCGGAGAGCTGGGTTTTTGCTTGGGAGGTTGAGGGATGGAAATCAAGTTCGTGAGGTGCCTGGGGAGGATGTCCCGGATGCGGTGAGGAAACATCTAGAGACTCAGCATTGGTTGGAACTTATTGACGGGTGAGTTTGTGGTGAGGTCATTTTACGCGTTTCGAGTGACCGGCTTCCTTTTTCTGTTCACTTTGAACCAGAAAACACCGGTATGGGTCCAATTGTGAGTGGGGCTTGAATTGGGCTGCTTGATGTGAGCTTGCTGATAATCGGAGTCTTTAGTGAAGGTGAGGAAATTCGATACTCCTGCTACGTCTTCTTCCTACCTGAGCCTTATTGAGCTCTAGTGGTATCATAGGCGGTGGGAACAGGACGACACTACGGAGAACTTCTTCCGATGGTACGTATTTTCTGGTGATAAAGAGTCGGTCGGAAGTAACGAGAATGAGTATAGGTTGGACTCTGGAGGCGGTAAAACTCTTTCGTTGAAGGAATGCCCTCGTGAGCAGCTTGAAAGAGAGGTTTGTGACAACGCTCCGCTTCTACGCATTGTCTGATTACGAACTTGTTCCTTTCCCCATAGCGAATCACGTATGTTTCTAGCTCTGTATCCTTGGAGACTGAGGACTGACCTCTTTTGAACTTGGAAGATATCTTTCAGCAGAACAACGTAAGCTTGAATTTCCGGATTTATTCCGATTCCCTATGAATATTCTCTTGCAGGAATAAACTACCTCGTACGGATAGATAATGAGGGCAAGCTTCGTTGGGTACGCAACGGTGAACTCGTGGATACCACAGCCGGTCGATGGAAGGACTCTGGTAAGGGCCGTGGTATCGTCCCTCTCGAAGAACCCGACAGGAGTTCTTTGCAGGAGCGGACAAGTTTCACCGAACCCGCGGATCCATCATCATCAAACTCCCGATCGTCCAGTCCTGTCGGGATAAACACAGACGCTGCGATGCACTATTACACAGGGAAGAGGATAACGTCAAACCCTATCAAACGAATATTGTGGAGGAACTTCACATTACGGGGGCTTTTGGATCGCCTCCTTCGAAAGACTATCAAACGTAATACATGGATCTACGTCTCTGTGGGGTGGACTTCTTGACGATCATGATTCTGTGCTTACATTGATCCGATCCCCAGGATAAGAACTGTACGCACACTTTGACCTGCACGACTTCTCTCAAACCCTAATATGGAGTATGTCAGTCAACATCTTCATCGGTATCAAAGGTGAGGATCAGGTAATTCATTGGAGACGTCATGTGCCAACGACCGGTTGTGAAAGATCCTGGGCAGTTTCAACACTCTTCGTTCCTTGGAGGAGGTCTGGTTACGTCTGCTGGGATGATATCCGTCAAGAGAGGCATGATCCATACATTGTCACCACTTTCGGGTCACTACCGGTGAGCGCCATCTGAAGGAGTGCCCACATATAATTGGCTCTGAATACTCCTGCGAACAGAACCTCGATACAGGTATATTCTCGAGCTCTCTTGTTCTGAACAGAAGTTGAGATTCAAAATGGTAGCATTTCCGGCAATTCCTCTCAGTTTTGGGGGATCGCGGTGTCGATATGCACAAAGTACGAGTCAGCAAGGCAGAAATGGCACTATGGGGGTAGGTACAGAGCACATCTTCTCCTCTGCTCCATCAAATGCTGCTCAACAGGATCGAACACTTGAACAAGGCTAAGAAAAAGCAGGCCGAAATAGTCAAAACCGGGAAGGATGGTATTAGTGAGAAGATTGGAGACGTTCGTACAAAGATTAGTAGTCACGATACCACACGACAGTCCCAGTGGAAACGGGATATTCTGGGGGGTCGCAAGAAGAGAAACCGACGAGATTCAAACGCGTGTGCTGATTGCACTACGACCCACTCGGGAGAACATCCCTAACTCCTAGAACATCGCAACAACTTCCACATGCCAGGTTTCTCTGCTTGACCTGACTCTGAACAATCTTCGTTTCCAGAGTCCTCTCCACACCCTGATTGGATAATTCCTGCTCCCACTGCCATCGTGTCCTGGGGTTGGTGGTCCATGGCACGGGCCTGTTTTCGGGTCAGGGTCAGGACACGCACACCCAAATAGAATCGCGCATTTCGTCACGTCAATGATCGCAGTGCGACTCACGACAGGAAGCGACCACATATAAGGATATAAGAATTAAGGCGAAAACGGAGCAGAAACACAAGAATAACGCTATCAATACGGGAAATCACAACTTTGCCTTCGTACTCTTTCCGGCATTACGAGATTTCACCAATTCTTGAGCTTTATCTCGGAGGAATCTCCGAAGCAATTTCCCACTCGGGTTCTTAGGTATCGAGTCAATAAATTCGACGCCACCTGCAAGCCTCTTATAATGAACTTTGTGGTCTGCAACGTGCTGGAAAAGGTGTATGAGTGAGTAGGTGAAAGGATAGATAGACGATCGTTTGCGTTACCTTCACAATGGAGGCCTTGATCTTGTCCCCTTCTTGTGGATCCTTCTTTACTCGAGCCTGTGCATCTTGCGAGAGAGTCACAAATGCAAGTGGTACTTCCCCACTATACTCGTCGGGGATGCCGACTACACAAGTGTCGGAAACATCAGGATGGTTCAAAAGGTGGCCTTCCAGTTCCGCGGGGGCAACTGTGTGAGTAGTCAGATGAGCGACGCAAGAAATGAGCAGGATTGAACGAGATACCTTGGAAGCCCTTCACTTTCATGATCTCCTGTAGTCGTGCATTGCAAATGAGATTAGTTGCTCTACGCATAGGTCAACATCACGAACCTTGATACGATCCACAACAAACACCATAGATTCCTCTTTGATGACCACGACATCTCCCGTTCGTACCCAACTAAAAAATGATTTTAGCGACAACGAGACGACTAACAGTGACCTGCTCCTACATACCCGTCAATGAATGTCTCTTTCGTTCTATAAGATAATGATGATTGAGATGATTGGGGCTATGAAGAGCGGTACGATGTGCGCTTACGCTTTCTCGTTATTCAGATAGCGAAGTGCTATGGCAGGGGTTTTCACCCAAAATTCTCCCTGTTCCCCCAGCTTCGCAAGCGTCCCATCCTCTTTGACAACTCGAGCAACCACTCCCGGCATGAGCTGGCCAGCACTTCCTAATGTTCCGACCTTCTGATCGGTACGAGGGAAAGTCACTGTGGAGCAGGTTTCCGTTGTGCCTACAGCGACAACGTTCATGAACGTGCCCCAAATAGATTGAGACCGAAATGAANNCGTTANCAAACGGCTTGCCCGATAGCCCGGCTATTCGGGGAAGGGTCTTTACGACTTGAAGCGTGAGTTCCGCGGATAATGGTGCGGCACCACTCATGAAAAATCGGATAGAGCCAAGGTCATATTTTTTGACCTCGGGGCTCTGAGGGACTGTGTAAGTTCATGATGACTTTGTGGTGGATAATTGATGCATACCTTGCAGAGCAAAACAACCATTGGGGGTACAAGCCTGGTTGGGGTGAGCTCAATGAGTTCGGACATTGGATAGTAGTCGGCTTACAGAAGGTGATTGATGTGATAGTGCTGGATGCTCTTGAGGAATTGTACGAAGTTGAATTTTTGGGCAACAACGAGTGTAAACTACGAACGACACATGAGCGGGCAAGTGATTGACGAAGATTCATACGTACGCTAGAGTAGACGGCCCAGTGCAGATTCACAACAATTCCATAAATATCTGAAGATGAATAGCCTGGGTGAATTTCCTAGGCGTAATCTGCTACGATCACCTACGATAAAATGGTAGTACTGGAGAATTTCTTGTCACTGATTATACCACAACAAGACACGAATCGCTCACCAGCATACATGACATCTCCAGGCCTAAATAGGTTCTGCTCGCTGGGAGAGTTGACCTTTGTATGGATGGCCGTTTGAATAACATTGGCAATAAGAGCAAAATGTGGAATGGCAACTGCTTTAGGCCTCCCCGTCGTCCCACTAGAGAAACTCAACAAGGCCAACTTTGACCTGGCCTCACCAGGCTCAAGCTTTCGCTCCACAAACGCGGGAGGCTTCGATAATCCCTCATGCACGAGGGCGTCTAGTGTAGGGTACTGTGCGTTTGAGATGGCGGAGTCAAGGATAATGATATGAGATGTTGAAAGCCCAGACGCCTTTGCTGCTTCCAAGGCTGTTTGTAGACTGCCGGAGTGGGTAATGAGGAGCTTTGCCTTGGTCGTCGTGATTTGATAAGTGAGCTCGTCTACCGTGTAAGCGGGATTCGGTGGGCTGGACAAGTAGGGGGCCATAAATAAGGAACCTGGACGTAAAGGATATCCTCACGTTACAATGGCACCGAGTCTATGGGTGGCCCTGAAGCAGTCAAGTCAGCCAACGGAATAATTACATGTAGGAGCATACCATAATGCGGTCGCGTAGTCTGGACTAATTGGTCACCAATGATAACAATAAAGAAATTGCAGGCCACTCACCGACGTGGTTTGGACTAAACAAGCAAACTGGATGGATGTCACCTCAGGAAAGGAAAGGCCACAGACCAACCAAACATACCGACATCGTCTTCTCCTACAAGATACTCATTATTCACTGCATGGTACCGCACGAGTTGAAGACTTACCGATGTTCCATCTAGTTTTCAGGGCATTTGCAAAACCAAATGTACGAACACGGATCTGGGGAAGAAACTCCAGTCACTACAACACATCCTACGAGTAAATTCAGCTTGACATACCTCCTCGAAACCCACTTTCCGCCCTGTGCTCTCCTCAATGAACCAAGGAGCATTTAGTCTGTTGATCGGCCGAGTCGGATGACTATGGTCAAGAATAAATTGTGGAATAGTCAAATCATCTGGGATATATGGAAGCTCGCCAAAAGGTGAGTGGAATTCGGTCATGGTCCCTCAGGCGTAAGAAAGTACAGTGTCAAGTTTGGTAGAAACACGGACACGAGGGCCATTTCCGAAATGTCCATTTTATAGCTGACGATAAGACAGCATAGGCCGAAACAGACTGAGGTTGGTAGGATGCGGGGATTATTTGCACGATCAATGGATGGAGACATAATTCTGGGGAATTGCGTGCTAGGCCCGGAAGGTACTGGGGGCTCGTAAAGAGAACGTATACGACCCCTTCCACAGTCTTCCTGGCGAGATACGCTTGGAATGATTTGCTAGCGCACTTTTGCCATCATGGAACACCTGCTAGTTAGCCTTTTGATACTGAAATTCTGGTTCTGGGAACCTTCTTTGGTTTACAATGTTTGGTGCTGGATGTGCTGGTTGAAGCAGACTTGGTTTGGATTCGCGTCTTGGCCCCTGGTCGTTCGGCAATCGGAACGTTGAGATAGCCGGCCACCGAGCTTGACCTCAAGCTTCTCGGCATCATGCATTTTGGGGAAAACCGGAAAGACTCTCGGATTCATAAGGGCTTGCACACCATCTGGCATGTCCTTCTCAATTGCCCACACAAGCGCGACGATCATATCCTGTCGACATTCTGAGGATCATGGCAGGTCCTGCGATGGTATCAAGGTCAGTGATGTTGACCAATACGTAGTACGTACGTGTCGGAAGGTTCGATGGTCTGTTGTGTGAGTCCACCAACAGACCACCGCACCTTCCCACATCTCGCACAGTACTTTTTGACAGCAAAATCCCTCTGCGCATTAGAGTTGGATATCATGTCGGTGTATTGAATCTGAGACTCGCAAAGGTAGTTGGAAGATAAATTTGAATTGAAGGAATCACGGCATTCACGGTGACACTCACTATTCTGGGGAATGGCCAAGGGATTGCAGGCTCGCACAAGGACCATGTCCTCTGAGTTTCTTGACCTTCTCGTCGTCTAGGCTCCCTCATCGACACTATTTCTAGGCCAATGTGGCCATTTCATGGTGCGTCGACAATGATGTCGCCTTGCCCTGGAATGTCGTCATCCTTGTCCCTTCAGACCTATTGCATATATGCCCTTAACTCATGCACCTGTTGTGTCCTGTGTGGTCTGTATGTATTCGTCTTTCATCCACCATGGAATGTAATGCGCTCTTGATAATTCCAGAACAGAGATATCTACACCTGTGTAAACAAGGAGGAGGATGTACAGTGGCTATGTGATAGCTCGAGACCAACCGAAAGCACGGTATCTCATAAAGGAAGTATGGCATCTGGCAGCTTGAAAGAAACAAGGTCATTTTTGCATGGAAAGTATATTGCGAATGCGGGTAAGGAGCTACGCGCAGAAATGGGAGGTTGTGAACCCCCCATGCTAGGAGGGTTTCCCTCACGTATGAGATGTTCTCTTCTTCAATTCAAGCTCGACTCCAATCACACTCAATGTTGGATACGCCAACAGGAAGGGCTGCCTAAAGTTACGATAGTCACAAATATCGTCGATTTATTCGCATATAGCTCACCTTTTCGTCGTAGTCTACCCATTCACCTTCCTGGAGTTCAGCCTCCGGAAAGGAGGTTCCTGATTCGGCCCCAACGCATTTCCAGACACCCTGGATGTATCAAAATGTCAGAGACAGTAGGCGCAGAAAGAGGCCAAAAATCACCCTGGGATCGAAATCGATAAACTCCAATCCACGACAATCAATCGTCACAAAAGGCGCCAATTGTCCATTTCGCTCGAGGGTGTAAGGGACGGGGGGAGAATTTGCCTCAAATTTGGCAGAGCTCTCCCGTTTACATAGAGAGCATCGCCATACAAAGTGTGCAGTGTTTCCTTTTCCTCCGGACACTTCGCGCTCTTCCTAGTGCGAATTGGTAAGTCGATCGGATTCTTATAGATAGAGTACGCACAATACGATTCAATGCAACCAACTTCGGATGAATCTCGTGGCAACTGTTGCATTTTACCTATTACGAGAATGAAGTCTCCAGTGTGAGGTATCGTTTCTACCTCAGAATTACCTTGAAGAAATACTCGAAGTCCTCAGACGCTGGGGCAAGATCTGTGACGTTCTCAAGCTCGGCTTTGATCGAAAGTAAGAGTCGCTTGTGTCAAGGTTGAGATAAGATCGCTGGTGTTGATGTTAGAAAATTACTCACGACCATCACGTGAAATATTCAAAAAAGCTCAGATTGGTACCGATGGTGTTGTCGTTGGAAAAGACTGCGAGGGGTTTGAGAGAAGTGCAGGAGAGCCTCGGCTCTCGCCACAAAAGGCAAGCGCTTGCTATATTTGGCTTTTGGGAGCCTAAATGCTTAGATTACACTTGTGGGAGACGGCGATGCAAGCACGCACGGATCGGCTACTGAGGGAAAAATTGTGGTACACCTCTTTTGCTAAATGCAGTGGAAACACTCAGTTTTTCTGCATATTCTGAAAAACTACTTTGATGATGAATGTATTTCTGTATTACTACATATAAATAACTTATCTAGTACAACTAACACGGGAGACATGGGAATAAATATGGGGTCGAAATAGTCTGGAATTATGGGAACACCCTTTGTGACACTTGTTTCCGGCGATACTTGTGGTCGAATATCCATAAGAAGACTTAAACAATTGGGCCAGCTATTGAACTCGGATATCGTCGAATGCAATTTTAGGCGAGTCCCACCTGATATAGGCACTCTCCCAGCTCTCTGATTGGTCCGTCGTGGTCGAAATGTTTTCAAATCATGTTTTGGCGACATTGTACCCAAGATATCTATCGGACAATTTGGACTGGATGTTCGACAATCCAAGCCACCAAATATCCGATAACAAGTGTCACAATGGGTAGCACCCTATTCATAGACTATTCCGACCTCGTATTTGGCCCCTTGTCTCCCGTGTAATAATGTATTGTGAATCAACCGCTATATGTGGAAGTTTTTCCTCCCCCAGATCCAGTTTCCCTTTATGGTAACCTAGCCTCAAAATCCCCTCTCGCAAGATGCAAGACGCAAGACTGTCATCAAACACGTGACCAAACTACCCCAAATATGGAAAGTTTTTCCTCCCCAATTGCGGTTTCCCTTTATGGAAATCGGACTGCGACCCCCTCCAAAAATCCCCCACAAGAGTGCCCTACACCAAACACGTGACCAAAACCTCGTCCAAATGCGGCAAACATTGCCATATATGGGTTTCACGTGACACAACGGACGACACTTGCGCTCATGGGTATGTAAAACGGCTATTTCAGTAGCCGTAACGTGGTTGCGTCCAATGACAAAAGAGCACGCCCAGTGGTCTGACCAGCACCCGCACCATCACGTTCAAACCGACATTATGAATAATTGGTTTTCCTCTCCTTCGAACTCACAAACGTCGTTAAAGCCAGACGGACAGCCGAAGGAAAGACCTACGGACACATCTAAACCTAAAAGTACACGCGGGGATACGACAAGAAACCGAACCGACCAACAAACTCAACCTGGTCTTCCCTTTGTACCTGTGCTGTCTACACCACATGACACAATTCTCTCAGAACTCTCAGGCCGCTCACTAAATGTACAACCTCTTTCTACTGGGGACATCGTACGATCTGAGGATGCCTTGTCGGTCCCGCTGCCGAAACCCTCGATCGGTTCACTGGAGCACGCTGATGGTACCACTTCCCCCACCGGAACCCTCGGCAAGTCGTTGGCAGCTGTGGACTTGGCGTCGGTTCAAATAGGACCTTCCAACGCAACGAGCCCTATACCAGGTCCATCCGCTGAGACGAACCCCATATACGACCCCTTTACAGGTCAATCAATGGGTTTTCTTCCAGCGCACTCATCTACACAACCTCGATCGCCATTCCAAACTACGCATACCTCCAGGGACGCTTCTCGAGAGCGTTCGGAGACGCTCCAATCCCAAGGCCAATTCGAGCAAGCCAAAGAAGATTTGTGGAATCATGTAGGGAAGGTTCGAAAGTTGCAAAGTGAAATCGCCGGTATGCATATCGAATTGGAAGGGATCGGGCAAAGTGGAGATACGTTCGGCGTGAGCCTAAGTGGAAGCGCCATGGGGAGCGTTGGAGGCATTCCCAAGAGGCCGTCTGGTCCTGGAGGCAGATTACACGAGGATACGATTGGCGGAAGCGAGCAGTGGTATGATCCAGAGGAGAGTGAGAAGGAACGAAAGAGGGCAATGGACGCAGAGTTTAACACATTGGCGGAGACATTCGAGGGGAGGGCTGGTAAAATCAATGGGATCATGGATAAGGTTCGTCGCATTCGCATGGTCCAGCTTTCTCCAACACGTTTCACTTACGAGGTTTGGACATTCCCCATCAGCTTGAGGAACTATCAAAGGCTTTAACAACCTTCCATTCGTTGCCGACACCAAAGATTGACCTTGTCAATTCACGCAGCGGAACTAAAGACTCAGTTGCCTCCCCTGTACTTCGGAGTCCTTCTCCCATGTTCGCAAATCCCTCTGCACATGGTGCTCTCTCCTCTCCAAGTCCGCCAATGATGGCGTCAAGACCCTCAGCGAAGTCAATGAGTATCCTAAAAACGGATCTTGGCAAGCTAGATTCCCCCTTAGTTGAGAGCCCGACATCTCACCATCACCCTCTCGTTTCCCTGGATTCTATTCCGCCGAACACATAACGGCATCCCGGTATCTCTCAATCTTCACTGATTTCATGACTGTCCTTCTATTCCATTGTTTGTTGTGGCTGAAAGTACTGCCTTTGGACGTTCCCCCGAAATGAACGGGAGAGACATTGTACTCTAATTGTAGTATGGTGAACCTTATTGGATGGAACAGTGGTTCTTTGTTTCCTCCTTTGTAGTATGAAGGCAAAAACCCATAATGCATGATCCATGAGGGATGGTGGGTATAATCAAGATCAGGGGTAGCTGTCAGTACATTGTATTGGAACACGTCCAAGTAAAACTTGCTAAGGGACAGATGGTATCTGGAACATGGTAGCAAAATTATCTCAACTAACTAATGACGTATGGTCTTTCATAACGTAACTTCTCAAAGGAAAATCGTGTATTGGTCGATCGAACGTCAGCCTCCTAGCATTCTCAAAGCCTCCCTCAGCTCCTTCCGTGCCTGGGCTGCGTCTTCATAGTCGAGCGCAGAGATTGCAAACTTGCAGTGCTTCTGTATTCGGGCAATCACCTGAGGCGTCAGCTCGACAGGAGGTACCGGTGTGATCGTAGACGCCTCGGACATTGTAACCATTGAATGAGGGTGCGTAGGTATCGTATTCGATGAGGAGAAGTGGGAGGGATTTGATCGGGCGGGTGCAATTGCAGCCGTTGGACCGATGTCGGGGACAGACCGTAATAACGGTGCATTCTGAATGAGGGGTGGATTATATCCTATCATGGGGTTCTGAGTAGGAGGGGAGAATAAGGTATCATCACGAGGGGAAAGTGGGGGGTTGACAACGACGGAGACGTCGAAAGGGTCCTCAGCAGAGATCCCGTCCAGCGGCTGGTGAACAGACAGACCACCAGTCACGGAGGGCGAGAATCTGACTTGCTTACTACCATCAGGAGAATTGAGTGATACCCCCGCATCGTCTGAGGGAGAAATTGGACCTGGAGAAACTATCTCTCCAGGTTGGTCCCCTGTCCAAGCCCCGGTCGGGGTAGTACTCATCTGGTCTTCGTCAAAATGGAACACGGCGGGAGAACCTGGGGTCGCAGCGGTGCTCCATGCACCAGGGCTTGGAGCCCCGTTCTTTGGGTCAACAAAACCAGTTGGAAACAGATGACTGGAACCAGCCATTGCGTCCGTGGGTGAATGTGAGAATGGAGATGTTGGAAGGCTTCCTAACTGAGGGGGTGGCGGAGATACTCTGGTAATTGTAGGCGGTGAAGAGGCCGTATCCCATTGTGGCCCTGAACTCACGGTAGGTGGGGTTCCAGGTGGTTGTTCGATGCTAGGGGGCAATTCTTGGGAGACCGCGTCCGATGATTGAGGAGGATCAGTCCCACCTGCTGGACCAGGTGTTGGTTTCCGACCTTCTCGAAAGGCCTTTGCTATGTCTGCGGCTTTCCATTTGGCATAGCGGATTTTCTCGGCATTCGATGATGACTCGGAACTCGAGGAATCGAAAACGGAAAGCGTCTCAAGGAAATTTGCAGCGGCTAAGAATTTCTTAGCAGTTGCTCTGGGAAGAACGCACAGTTAGAGATACTTCGAGGAACAAAGGGGGAAGCCGAACCTTGTGGCATCTCCTCTCCGGTCTTCATTGTCAGCCGAAGTGAACACCTTCAAAGCAAAATTCTCTACGAAGGCGCTACTAGCATTCTCGTCGTCGATGGCATCATTCGGACCGATCTCCTTTTTCATCCGTTCTAAAATACTGAGCAGTTCGAATAGAAGAGACCGAGCTCCTGGGTCCTTGACTTTCAGGCCAATGCCCACCTGTGCGGCATGATAAGCGCCTATAGCAAGAAATGTCTGTGAACTGGGATAGACACAATGATATGAGGACACGCACACCAATACGCCATGATCGGATCCTTAGTCTTGAGTTCTTCGGCTCGTTGCAAGTATGGAGACATAGTCTTCAACTCGGGAGGAAGGGGAGGCAAATTGAGAATAGACGGCGGCATGACTGGGCCGAGATCAGAAAGTTACTCTGGAAGAAGTTACGAGGATACTAAAAATTCGGGGTTAAAATGTGAAGATCGTGAGGGAACAGTTTAGCGGAGAAAGATCTCGGGGGGTGGTAAGCCTCGCGGTAGGATCGGCAATCCACGATGATTGACGAAAGGCCCCGAAAAAATTGCGGTGATAGTGACCTGGAAGTGGTCAAAGCGTTCTTCGTCACGAAGAAAACTGCGTAGATGAACCGATGAGATGTACAGTAGGTTCCGAGTCGAAGGTACGCGATGTCCTTGAGGAGAACGTACAGGTTGTGGATGGACAAAGCAGTGTTGTTGGGGTAATCGATTCTTCTATCTGATGCAAGACTTCCTAAATAAGATACATATATCTGGGTTAACAAAAGGCTCACGGGGAGAGTGCCAACGACCTGCCAGTGAACCTTCCGGGTGTTTAGGTACAGGCAGTCTTTCCCTGGAGTTCCGAGGCAACTGATTATGACCTCGCAAAGTTGCGATGCCCTGTCAAGGAGGAGATGATGCGGAGAAGGTGATAAACGACAGTGTGGGATATGTCTTCACGGGAGTTTCACCACGACCTTATGGTGCATTGAGCTCATGCCAGTGGTTGGTGGACATGATGAACTTGTGCAGCTTAGTGCACAGGCCCAAAGTCAGCGCCTCCGAGCTTACCGATCATCTTGGCATCATGTTCTTGAAAAGGAAACTCTTTGAGATGCAAAAAGTCGCATCATTCTATGGTTCTGCAGGGTCCGATGCTCACCGTGACCTTCCTCAGTGATCGTCGACAGGAGAACCAACTTTCATATCCTCGAATAAATCATTTTCACCGTTTGGATTTTTTGCACGAGCTACTTTCTCCATCTGAGATGATATCGCGCTCTTCTAGTAGCCCGAACCGAAGTTCGATGCACCTCTCGATGATTCCCCTCATGATAGTAACAATAGCCTCTGAGAGTGAAACTCTGAGCACGTAGATCGCACTAGAGATTATTTAACAGTGGATGCGTCAGGTACAGCTTTGAATATCTGTACAGTCAAACCCCGCGCTCCATAGCGGAGATTCTGCCAATGTCGGAAACCCTCATTGAATCACTGGATAATAGCCTGAGCATCGGACGCGCGAGAAATCTTCTCCTTTGACTAGTCTCTTCGACAAAATGATACATTCCAAAGCCAGCAAAGTCGGTGACCTACTGTAAGCCGGAGGAATGAGGAAACGGGGAACACGGGACGTGACATTCGGTAGAAAACGAGCCGCTTGCAGGTGCACAGTATCAACCCGAATCTTAGCAAGATGGGACTTACCCAAAAAAAGCTGGCATTCTCAGGCACAAACTGGAGTTACTCACCCTGAGGTTTTGAGACAGATCTAGGGCTACTGAGGGTCTTTTTAAATGCCTCGGGTGTGCCATGTGCGAATCCACTGCGACGTACTCGCGATGCTAAATGCATGAAGTTCGTGAATGGGGCAATAAATCACACATGCCAGTAGAAGAATCGTGAAAAATTATTCTCAATTGTAAGAGGCCTTTATCATCGGACAAGAACGAGGAGAACAAATTCCGTATTACAGCGATCAGACGAACGCGGCTCCGTTCTCGTGAGCGACTCTCAACCTCTCTTCAAAGGCGGCAACCCTACCCTTGACGCCTTCAGAAGAGGCGCTGCCAGTCGATTGACCTCTTCGCATTGTTTCAAGGGACGGATGACACGGAACACTGCGACCTGGTGCGGTGTGGCTTCGGGTCGGCATGGCTGTAACAATGCTGGACATACCGCTTCGAACGCTGTCCACACCACACGAGGACGACATGACAGACATTGTAGAGCAACTCGGTCCGATCGATACGGGGGGCGGTATTGGAAGCCTGCGGGATGTACGAGGGCCTTTTACTGTACCGGAGACTCTTGAAAGTTTGTTGGCCATCGATAACGCGACCCGAGAGGTTTCAGACAAAGTGTCGTCCAAAACCGAGGTGATTGGGGGACGAAAAGTGAGGCGAGGTGTTGCCTCTTCCTCTGGGATCGTGTCCTCGGCAAACTGAACGGCCCCTCCTATGGACGACATCCTGTCGGATGCAATGAGCTTCTCTTGAACACGCAGAGCAAACGAGGTAAGTCCGATACCCTCCCCTGGGTATGACCTCTGGGTAGTAATAGGCAGCCCAGCTTCTGAGATGATGGACTCGCCATCGCCATAGAAACTTGAGGAAATGCTATCATTAGAATTGAAGTCGGGTCGATCCGTCCACCCGTACTGGTTAATGCGGGCGATACCAATCGCGTGCTCCACCTCGACGTCTGAATCCCCATCGTCATCGGGGGGTATATCGATGTTCCCGAGCCGCCTTTCAAGGGCTCGGGATATCGATGCAGTATCAGAATACTCGGCGTAGTCGGACTCGTGGCCATCGCTCGTTTCAGTTGAGTAAACACTTGCGTCGGATTCAGATTGTGGAAGAGGACCGCCCTTATCCACAATATCCACAATAGGTAGATCAGGGTTGGTTATTCGCAAACTGCGATGGATTATGGAACCCGCATGCTCATTGATCGAAACCAGAGAACCAGGAGCATTGCATTCTTCCTGTTCCAGAGTGGGGAGTATGTTGTTTTGGTCTCTGGGATCAGGTTTGAGGGTCGGTTCCTGAGACGATCCGGTTTGTTCTTCTGAATACGATGGGATACTAGGGTTGATCACGAATCTTGACACAGTATGGATCAAAGGGTCGATTGAGGCAAAATTGATGATGCGAAGAGGGAGCATGACGAATGCGTCCGATGACAGGGAACCCGCGCTGATCGTTACTCGAATAGAGTATTCGACTTCGAGAAGCCGACCACGGCTGATCGACAACGCATTTGACTAATGAAACAGAGATTAGACTCAGAACAACAAATGTGGTTGGATGCATGATTTGGACATACTGGAAGAAGTATTGAATGCGAGAAACTGAGGTCTTGGCCTGGCGCAATCCCCGTCCACCACCCTTTGGCACTGGCATGGCCTCGCGATCCTCTTTGACCGATTTCTAAAATGCTGTCTGTGATCCTCTTATCTGCCGTAGAAATATGACAGCCATCAGGATTCACAGGATCTTCTGATTCTACGTCAAGGGAAGGCCTCGGCTTAAAAATTGTCGTGGTTCGAATCAAAGTTAGCGTTAAACTTCGGACTGTTTTCTTCGTCCCATTGTTAACCAGAATATTTACCGGACAATTCTGTCCCGCCACCCAATTTAGTCGTGTGAGACAAGCAGTTAGCTTGACTTTTCCGTTACCGACACCAAGCACCGAAAGACTTTGTTCAGTGGAATCTTCGATGGGTTCCAAAGCAGGTGCCAGAATAGACAAGATATCGAGTCGAGGCCAGACCTCACAATCTCGATAAAAATGTGCGACTGAGCGTCTTCCGGAAATTGAATCCTTTACTTTGACCGATCTACGAGTCAGGGGCCATCTATAGTGAGTATACGTTTAGGGTTCGAAAAGGATGATACATACATCATGGCAATGTATCTGATTACGATTCCAGATGAGAGATTGAGGGGACCCTTCGCAGTACCCGATGATTCGTCTTGAGGGAGTTCCAACGCAAATGGGAGAGTATGCCTACCTTCAACGGCCTCCGAATAGCCGTCGTCGTCGGGCGGAGAACAGTACAGATCTCGAGAATTCTGCGTCACCTTGGAAAAAGGAGCAGCATAATGGTAGAAAGTGTGTGAGTCGTCGCGTTGGGGTACGGTCTCAAAACCGATAACGCGCAGTTTTCCATCCGCGAGTAAGATGGGCGATTCTTTCTTAGACCGTCGACGTCGGACATGGACTAAGGCATGTCCCCTCAACGTTGTCCCCTGGACAACAGTATTTCGCTCTAGTACAATGTCAACCTCGACCCTTGCTCTTGACTTCGCCTGTTCCAAAGTTATGGATTGGTCTTGATCCATTCTGTCCTTGCGGATCTTCTTGGGACCCGGTGGAGTACTTTGGGTAACAGCGGTATCGATCCTTGCACCGGACTTGAGTTTCGCATTGGTATTTCCCAGAAGTGTCCTGAGCTCGGCGGCATTCCGAGCACAAGGAGCCTCGAGGTTCAGCAGAGTATGCTGTGTGGGTAGGATCCGTTTGATAGGCGTGTGTGCCATATGGGACTGTCCTCGGGCGCACGATAGCGAACCATCTTCAAGGATCATAGGACCCTCATTCCTGGCATTCGTAAGATCAGGTTCGGCACTTCGTAGACCTTCCAACCCTCTGGGATAGCGCTCGGACACATCATTGGATGTAATAACCTGTGTCAAGCTACCCTTTGGTACATACAGGATAGGTTGCACCTCAGAGAAAGGAGGGAGGGGGCCTGAAACGTAATTGGTTCTATGTTGGGTCGGGTGTTGGTGAGAATTCAAGTTATGGGTACAACACAGCTCTCGAGGCGCGTGAGGGGGGCATTCGATGGCAAGTGCCGTAGAATCTGGTGGATATGGCATGGTTCAACGCAAAGTTACATATGCACGCCGCTTTCCTCAGGGCTTGCCTAAAGGGCCAACAAAAAAAGGAGGCTGCCTACCAGCCACATCGTAATCCAGTCCACATATCAGGGTCCTCCGAAACGTCACCTTTCCATTGTACAGAGCTTTTGAATCTTGGAGTTGAATATTCTTCGAGATTGGCCACTTGCCTCGGCGGTCCGACTACTACGTGTTGATCGACAGTGTGTCTCGAATCCGATGTGGTGAGATACTGAAACCAAGAGTTGCCACATGCCATGTTGTCCACACGTTGGGGCGCGAGCCACCACATAACACCGCCGCGGCGCCCAACCTACCGACACCAGCATGTAAGTTATGCCAGTACTGAATATTGAGTACCATGTACAGAATCTTCACAGCCTAAAGACGCCACACCAAAGCTGACATCGACATCGAAGAACACTTGGAGAGTTGCGTTACGAGAGGCACTCTTCTGTCGAAGTCTACGGAACAATACATAACTTGAACATCGATTCTGATTGAGCAGTAGCTCGTAGATAGATCATATCAACAACAGAAAAAATTCCCGCAATACTTAAATTGGTTGATCCCGAAAGAAAGGTTTGAAATGGGTTTG
>JANAWD010000358.1:0-42630 GCA_027627245.1 Meripilus lineatus | reverse complement strand
CTCCGAGCAGGCGCTCGTACAACTCGGTCCGTATTTCATCTCCGTCGCCTGCGATTGGTTGCAGCGGAGATCTGATAAGATCTCTGGTATCTAATCGAATGCTTGGCTTTAGATCTAGAAGAGCGGGGATTTGCCAGCTCGCACTGCCAACCTCTGAGGAAACACTCATGCATCAGACCTTCTACTCTCTATGACGGGTGTAAATCCTCATGATCTTGTTCATCACGGCTATGATTTGATTTGCTATTGCATATATTTCCAAAAAATGTGACCTCATCTCGGGGACAAAGGGAGAAGCAGGACAGTGCACCGTAAACCAAAATGACGACATGGATGGTGTTATGGGATCCTTACGGTCGTTTGGACGAGCCTGTTCTACATCTTGAACGCATGGTTCATCAGCTTCGAGATAATCTCTGATGGAACTTTGTGTCGTCGCGCTCCTTCAGAACGCGTCTAGGCTGACTCCAAGCTCAGCAAAGTTTTGTCAGAAAACAGGGGCAGAAGAGTCTCAGAAGACAGAAGACAGCTCATCAGGTAAACCAAAACACTTTTTTCGGATGGCTCTGTCTGATCTCTAGAACGCTCCACAGCGAAAACGACATATTTGTGATTCTTAATGTTTCGAAGGCGGTTGGCCCCTGCAGCAGGGTTCGCTCCACATCCCTTTGGGGGAACGGCCAAGGCATCGAATGCACATGTGTCACATCCATGAAGAGAGTTGCCGAATTGCAACCACCCTTATGACCTGGCATTCTTTTTGTGCTCTCGTCATACCACCGGTTCGCCGTTCTGCCTCGCGCTTTGGAAGGGATGCATTTATCCCTTCTTCATCCTGCTGTCGAACTTACCACCGGGCCAGTACAATATCTGTGCCTGGAACACGGAGCGGCGTGACTTGTCTGACACTTCAGCGATTCAAAGCCTTAGCCCCCCTAACCTCGCACCGTCTTCGGAGGACCAATAGGCTTCGCAGCCAATTTTGGACAGAACTTCACAGACATTTTCTATCAACGGTCCTCACGTAAAGGCTATCCCCGCAGATCCAGAAGACATGGAGGGCTATTTTTGACTTTTTTGAGTATGTTTCGTGACCTCTGTATTGATGTTCAATGATCATGCGCCCTGGGTACAGATGACACAAGTCGTCAATGCGGATCAACCTGTTCTAGCGCTTTGCAGCATGCTGAAAACTTCTGGTCTCCGATGTGCCCTCGTAGCCAAGACATGGAGAGGAAAGAGGCAATATTGCGTTGGTCATTGGTTCCGCTTTTTATCCGGATTTTCCTGTAGGGTTTTACGAAGGGGCATAAAAGCCTCATTGCTTCGTTGAAAGGAACATAGGACAAGTCCTTCAAACCAATCCCCCAACAGCAAGTAATATGTTCAAAAAGCTCGCCTCTGTTGTACTTCTCGCCACCTGTGCCCTCTCTGTCCCAGTCAGCACCGGGAGCTCGGTGAGTATCACTCTACCACACGCTTCGTCGTTGTGGAGCACAGATTTCGAGCCCCATTCTGATCCGCGCATTTTACTCCCCCATTAGGCCGCCTTCGATATCAAGTCGACGGCTTCGACCTACGTCGCGAAGCAGTGGGGCGTTTCTGCCTACGACAATGTCCAATTCGATTCTTCTTTCACCGGTCCTCAAGGCTCCTTCGCCTTCCTTCGTCAATCATGGGTATGTGTTCTGGCACGTCTATCAAATCATCAACCCCCTCACTGTTGTGCAAATATAGAACGGCGTCCCAATTGTGAACTCGCCGGCTTCTGTCGTCTTCGATACGACTAACACCGTTGTCGGATATACCGGACGCTACCGAAGCTTCAGTATGTCGTCTAACTTCGTTCGTTCGTCGACGATAAGCGCTAATATTCTTCCGATACAGCGTTCGTTGAGAACAATACTCCAAGCCTTCCGCTCGAGACAGCAGTCGCTTCTGCAGAGGCAGCAGTGACAGGAACTTGGGACGGCGCTGAACCAGATTACGCCTACGTCGCAAAGGACAACGGCCGACTCGCATTCTCATACGTTCTACGTGTCGTCAACTCAGCCTCTGGAATCCCCTACGCCGTCTACATCAACGGTTTGACAGGAGAGATCGACGAGGTTGCTAACTTGGAGACTCGGGCAGCAGCTATGTCCCAGTAGTCGAAAAATGTAAATAGGATAATGAGGGCCACTTCATTTTGGGATGTACAAACCTCACCAAAAATATGCATTATGTTGGATATTCTCAGCTTGCAACCTACTCACGAGTGCACGTGTGCCAAGGGAACAAAATGCCTTATCATGACATCGACCATGTTGTGCGATTTCGATTACAATATGGGATGCTGAGGAAAACTTAACAAATCCCACGTTCAGTCAAGAGGTTACACGAAATCCCTGAATAGCAAAGCAAGATTAAATAATATGGTAGTGCACATGTAAATCACAATTTGGCCTTGGCCTCTCCAGCCTTCTTAGCCTCAGCGGCAGCAGCCCTCTCCATCATCTCCCTAGTCTCAGTAGCAGCTTCAGCAAGGTAATGCTTCAACGCCTTGTTGTCCCTCTTCAAGCTCGTAATGGTCCAGCGAATGTAGTTGTTGCCGATCGAGTAAGAGAGGCCATAACCATCAGGGACGACTGTCATTAATTAAAGTGATCAGCACTGTCGCATTTGCACGCGATACATCAGTCGAAACGTACCTTCACCATAACCCCATCCATCGACAAACGGTGAAGACAGTTGGGAAGTGGAGAGTTCCCAGTGGCTGCTCCTTGCGAATGCGGGATCGGTGAAGATCTCAGGGACAGCTTCACCCTCCTTGAGCATTCGCTTCAAGCCGAAGAAGTGTCTATCGACACCTTGGCCATCAGCTGCCCATGCGGCATACTGCAAGTGACGTGTGACGGCCTTGCGGAACAACAGAGCACGATGCTCATCCTAAACGATGACATTTGACGTTGGATATCATGGATATCAGATAATCAGACACACAAGTCGCACAAGTCAAGATATGAGAGAAACGCACAGTTTCGTTGGGATTCAGCATGGCTTCTGCCCAGGCCTTGTTCTCGTTGCTTGCAGCTCGGATGACTTCAGTTCGTCCGAGTTGGTACTTGCGGGTCTGAGCACTCTCGTAGGTAACACCAGGACGGCCGAACATCTTGTGGAACGCCAATTGCTTGACGAGCTGTGCCCAAGCATCGGGGGAAGCCTTGAACTTCTTGATGTAGTCCTTTCCGTATCCCTCATAATGGAGAACCTGGATATATGTAGGTTAATACCCCCGAACGAGCAATCAGAACGAAATGGATCGAGGACTGACCTCCAGCTCATGGTCACCAACAAGCTTGTCAAAAGCGGCCTCGGATTGCGTGATGTGAGAAGCGACCTTATCATCGACAACGAACTTCAACTCTTGTGGAGCGGCGAGGTCTTTGGCGGTATCAGCAGCACGCGCGGGTCCCAAGTCGACCTTTCCATGTGCGAGGGATGCCAAGATGAACTCATTCATACGAAGAGTAGGGGTACCATCCATGCAAGAATGTTCACCCAAGAACCCTGACTTTCCATTCTCGAAAACGATGACTAAAAGCAATGAATCAGAATCATCGACCGGGATATTAAACCATGAGGCGGACGCACTTTGATGCTTGTCGAAGAAACGATTTCGGCCGTCACCGACCCAGAGGTTCCAGCTGGATTCTTGGCGTGTAACGGGTTGGGTATCGTCTAAGCATACGAGGATCATAGCAGACTCTATGGCCTCTAATGACGCAACGTTTTGAGGAGAAGCCGCAACCAGTGCAGCCCGGGACTACCAAGCCATGAGGGATCAGCGTTGTATACACTCGCACGTATCTCGATACCGACTCACATCTGTCCAGACATCACGGTTGTCACTGGTCAAAGCACCCACAGGAGCTGCCTTGTCGCTTCCGGCCAACTGAAGTACCCTCTCCGCCTGCACCTCCAACTCGGCAGCAGACAACTCTCGGCCGCTCTTATCAACAAGGTCAACCTTGTAGAATTTGTTCTTTCGGACAAAAACGACATGGTTGTGCTTTGCGGCATCATACTTCTTCGCAGTGTCAGATGGTTTGACCGGAATACGAGAGGAATGGAACCTATATATAAGCACACGTCAACACGGCTCATACAAGGTGTCCCGCAAAAAAAGAAAACGCTTACAGCCATTGGAACGAATCCATTGCCAAAGGCATCCCGCGAACCTTCTCAGGCTCTAGCCTCTTGCTATAATGCGAAAACACATTAAGCTGCTCGATACTTTGGATTTTCGAGTTATTTCGGACATACCTCTCTACGAGCGCCCGGAAAGGAAGCAATGCCTTCAAGAGAGAAGCAGCTCTTTGGGCCTGGCCGGGCTTCTTCTTGTCATCCAGATGCAAGAAGAAATAGCTCACGAAGACCACTACGGGATCCCGATACCCCATGTAGGCTGCATCGTTCCACCACTCGGATATCCAACTCTGTCTGCCAGGCTCAGCTGCTCGTGCCAACAACCTCTCCTGCAACGTCTTGCCGATAGGCGAACTGAGGAATTCCTTGACGACGGTTTGGGTCGTGGCGAATTCTGCTGGAGTCAGGTGTGGCTTGACTGATTCCAGATACTTGGAGGCAGTGGACTCGAGGGTAGGGACAGGGAGTTTTGGTAGTGATTTCTCGAAACGAAGCATAGGTCCTGCTTCCGGGTCTACAGCATAACCGGGAGGGACATCGGATCGTCTAGGTGCCGAAGTCTTGAACGAGCGAGATTTGGACATTGTGGGTATCTTTGACTGTGGAAAGGGAGATCAAAAGTGAACAAGATGAGCCATTTTCTATTCAATGGTATGAAGGGTGGGGTGTGATTTGGAAATGGACGGAAAGACGGAGGAGGAATGGGCGAGAAGCAAGGCAATGTGCCGGAACGCGCTCATGACGAAGAAAAAATCGCTATTTCGGACGGGGTGTGAAAGATGCTCTCTATCGCTCTTAGTGGGAACATACCCACGGGAACACATCCATCCTTGTCCCGAACCTCCGAAGGGATCCCGCCTCTTAGTGTACTTTGCTCGACACCTCGTCAGCAACCCAAGCACCCACTGAACACGCTTGCTCATCCCAAGTCCGAAGCCTAGACCATCCCCGAAAAAAGCGAAGAATGAGAGACTCACTGAGACCTGAAGAGAACGACTCGCGACCGGGGCTTTTGCGCTCTTCACAGACAATCTAAGCATAACAGAGATGTCTTGAACGAAGTAGTTGCGGTTGTGCGGGAAAGCAGGGAGATTTCAAACGGGTGAATATCTCTCAGCAGTCCGAGCTATATGGGCGGTAATAGAGTGGTGAGATGAGGCGGGGAATGTTGGGGACGTCGACGGGGAAGTCAAGTACCTGGTGCAAGACACGAAAAAGCAAGCAACCCTTTAGATGAAACCCGACGAAGAAAAAAATAAAACAGAACGGCCGAGTGGGTATTTGCGGGCGTCCGAATGAGAGCCAATGGTCCCCAGGCTCTTTTTAAGTTGTGGTAGCGTATTTGTCGGTCTACCGAACGACCCGGACGGCGACCCGACCACCTTCATTGATCATCGGCCACATGTGATTCAAAACAGCTGCCGGCATCGCCTTCTGTTCCTTGCTCATCGTTTCTGACATTCCAGAGAACACCTTCCTCTTCGTCACACTCGATGCCCGGTTACAAGAAAAATGAATAATCGCCGGCCACGGAGGGGCGTAATGGCCTGCCTTACACGGAGACTCTCCTCGATCAGCTTCCGATCCCACTTTTCTGGGCGACCGTTCTCATAAGCACCCCAGTAAGATGATGAAATTAGATCAAAACCACAGTCATCAATTCATGATAATAAAGCAGCGTGCCTGCTACCCCGTGGGGAGGCCAGCAAACAGAGCGGGGAAATATGTCCTCCAGTCATCATTAAACTTAACACAACTTCTCGGAAACCTGTTGGATCAACAATCGCACATCCTTGTTCTTCACTCCATCCTCGCCGCATCCCCCCTTCTCAAGCTTGCCCAAAACCGTCTCCCTCGCCTGGAGAACCTCAAGCATTGGCCCGAGTTGGGTATCATATGTCGGAGAGAACCTCAGAAGAAAGGCCAGAGAGGCCGTTAGCCTATGAACTGATCGGCCATAGACCGAAACATCAGCAGCTGTTTTACTCCACAGGCCCGTCCGTCCACTTACCGATATCCTCGCTCTGGGTCTCATTAGCCAACGCTTCAAGGACAGCACTAACCAATTCCACTTCCCACTCCCCATCCTCATCAGGTCCAGCAAAAGGGCCATACTTCTCCATAACAGCTTCTACTCTCTCCTTCTGAATAAATGCCGCCACATTGAACGCCAAACTCGCTGCAGCAGTTCGTACAAGTCCATCCGGATGAAGCAAACTCGTAACCAAGAAAGACGTGACGGCTAGTCGTTTTCCCGAGACCGAAAGTAAAACCCGAGCCAAAGGTACATGCGAAAAAGCATTGGATAATAATCTGAGCGTCGTCAGCATATAATTGCGAGAACCAGCTGGATCAGAAGATACTGCTGCAAGTGCCTTCACAAGTATAATCTGAATGGGATCTGATTTTCCTCCCGCCGAAGTTAGGCACCATGCGCTGACGGTATCATCCAACACCGCGAGCCTCCACATATCAACAATCGGGAATGACTGGGAAGGGGGAAGGGTATTTGTCAGAGTCCTGCTGTGTTCGGACCATTGGGTAAGGAGCTGCGGAGTCGCTGTCGGTGGTTTCGCAGGCTTGGGGTCCTTCACGGAGGGAAAGCGGGACTTCAAATATTTCACAACATCAATCCCCAGGAACTGCTTGACTGATTGGCTTGATGGAACTGGTTCAACGGCAGTGTCAATAAACGAGACTAATTTGCTGAATGCCGCGTCGAGGTTGGGAACTTGGGTGAAGAGAATTGGGTCTGTCGAAACCTTGTCTAGTGCGGTCATTGATATTTGGGTATGTGGGTGTGCTGAAAGTCAACGACGTTACTGTCACTGTGTAGCATATATCGTACTTATCAAACTTACGAGGGAATGCTTCCCAAAGCAGAAGATCTACCTGGGACGTCAGCTCCGCTTGATTTGCCCCCTTGAGTTCGTGATTCTAAAGGATATTAGATGAGCGCACGAAATCTCCGACGCTTGTATGCATGCCTTCTTCCCATCCAAGAAAAATATAAACGTAGGAGTAGCTCTCACGCTATACTCTTGAGCCACACCACCACTCGACCCAACTCCAAGATCAACCTTGACAAACGCAACACCTCCACCACCGCCCACCCCAGCCGCCCTACTGCGATTATACGCCAACTTCTCGAACAAAGGCTCAATCATCCTACACGGTCCACACGTATCGGATGTGAAGAACGCGACAGTAGCTTTATGGGTCTTCATAATGTGATGAAAGGACGAAGAATTGGTACACATATGGATCGGTGCGGAAAGCGAACTCGTGGGCTGCGATGGCTGTTGAGAGGTGGATGGAAGGGACCCGGACATAGCTTGTGCGGCCACTGCTTGTAACAGCGCTGATGCGAGATCTGGATTCATGTCTGTTGGAGGCTGCGATGACGGTTGAACGGCTGGTGGAGGCGGTGGTGGTGGAGGGGTGGGTGTCGCACTAGGAACGGGTCCTCGAAACATGCTATCGATCGTGGGACGCAGGGCGGCTCCGAAGGGTGTAGAGAGGAAATCCGCAGGAAGATCTGCAATAGGTGCAACAGATTAGACTCAGTCTGACTACATTCGACCAATGAGGGTCGACGATACTTGCCTCTGATCCATTCTGGTATCGAGTTTCCGGTGAGAAACCCAACACAATCGTTTGTGAAGGAATTGCAGTTGAAATCTAAAAGCGCCAGGTGAGCTCGAAGATGAGAATCGATTAGGATGAGTGGGACCTAATAGATGGTACTGGATGCAATCGCGTTAACACCGAGGACCCTGATGCGAGAAACAATTGTACTCACTTTGTCAGCAGTATAATGCAACCTCATCTCAGCCAGGTATTCTCTAAACGTCTCCTCATCTAACGCAGTCTCCCCCATATCCAGAACCTGCATAGGTTGGCCATGCTAAAACGCATTACAGTAATCCAACAATCAGGTTGGTTGGAAGCATTCGAAGGCGTATAATCACCCACGTGGGATTGTCCAGGTGCTGTCGTAATGATCCCCCGGCCATAGAATATCTCTCTTCCGAATACAACTATCGACGTATGCCTACACTTCAAGAAGATTTCATCAGACCACTCCCCAAGGAATTGAGGGATGACAAACCAGATACCGTCAACTTGTCTTCCGAGAAGTTGACCAGAAAGCTGCCTCGCGAGGCCATTGCTGAGATCGTATACGTATAGTTGTACAGGACTCGTCATGGGTATGTGGACTGTAGACTCGGACTAATAGGGCTTCGTAGAGGTGCACAGAACGTAGGTTAAATATGAATTGGCCGACGCTGTCGTCAGCTCTTTGGTGGGGATACGCAATGATCTTGGAACAGTATCGAACATCGACGCGTGGCCCGCCGCGATCTACCCCGAGAATGTCGGGAATTCCCTTTTTCGTAAATTTAAGGCGGGGTTTCAAGATCTCAACTCCGTTGAAGAGTCGAATCAAAGACTGCCTCTGCGACGTTCATTTTTTTTTTTTTAAATTTCTTGAGAGGCTTTCGTAGAAGGTATTTAATGGCGACCTGAACCTATGCCGTGCACAACCATGCATTTCCCATCCAAATTTCTAGATTGCTAGGGCTTTCTTAACCCTCTCGACATGATGCGCGAGGGATTGAGCCATCCCTGGCTCAGCACACGGTCGATTGGGTCAACAGAGCTCTCGCTCAGTCGTTAGAACCTTTTCAGATCGGACTACGTATCCCCCTAGATTATTGTCGGACACAGCCTAGATCTACCATTCTCAAACTATGATTTCTGCGATACATTCAAACTCTACATCAGCCCCCATTGGCAAAGCCAACACGCCAACGCAAGTTCTTGCAGGGGGAGTCGGTCCAAAAAACTGCAAAAACAAAACCCACCGAATGAGTTTATCTACCTAAGACCCGAAACAGGGAGATCAAACCTCGAGGTAGACCTCATTCATCGACGCAAAATCCCTCTGCATATTTGTCAGATACGCATTCACTTTTACAACATGATCCAAATCAGATCCTGAAGCTTTCAAGATCTTTTGCATATTCTCCAAAGCTGCACGCTATCAAGAACGAACGTGAGCATCTCGATTGATATCGCAGGGGGGTCAGAAAATCCTCACTGTTTGTGGTTGAACGCCGCCAGGAACAACTTTCCAGTCTCTATCACATCCAATACTCCCAGAGACATAAACCTTGCCATCCGATTTGACAGCATGCGCTATATCATTATCAGTCCAATCGTACACAGTGAAATCGGAGACCTCATACAGAATGCGGGAAGAGGAGGGACAGCCTCGGAGCAGTTCACTATTTCTTTCACCATTTTCCCGATGGTTGTGGTTACTGGGCACGAAGTACATATAGCACGATTTCCTGGGATCCGGAGTTGGCTTCAATTTATACTTAGGACACGCTGACGCACAGATTCGGACTTTTGGGCGTAGATCCCGGTGAAGTCTAAAAATTACTTGATGGAATCTCTGTTCCTGATAAGCATCCTCGTACTGTATTGCGGACGGGCTCTTTGCTCTATCAGCAAGGACTCGGTCTTGCGGCCTGGTAATAGTAAGCCGCAATCAATGTATGTAAGCCTGTGTCATCGGGCAAGCCTTTTTTTGAGTAGGTACAGCCTCGACGTACCAGACTCCACAAACCGCGTCCATCCAAGCCTTTGCATTCATCTGTTCGCTTGAGAGAGCGTCCCAGATTCAAGAATGAACACCACCATTGCAACAACATCTGATCTGATTCGAAGTCCCACAAGAAACCCACATGACGCTTTGAAATCCGACTCTTTGTTTTCACTACTTTCTAATCTACACTCGACAAAGACAACAGGGGAGATATCAGTGGAGACGTTTTGTTGTACAAGCAACAGTATGGATTGAGTTTGACTTGGTTGACAAAAGCAACGAGGGAAGAGAAAAGAAGGAAAGGGAAGCCTTGACAAAATAAAGGGAGAACATGCAGAAACGCGAGAGAAGACAAAAAAGACAGAGGATGCGAGAAAGGTACGTGAGATAAGTACGGTGTTGACGTACGTAGTATGCACCAAGACCAAGACATGGTTCGGTATATCATGAAAGGATGGACGTACTTTGGACAAAGAATAAAGGAAAAAAACGATGGTGCCTTGGGGGAATAGATACGAAACCGAAACGAAACAAGACAAAGATCATGAGCTCGAACGAATCTGAAGGATGAACCTCGTTGTGACTGGGGTTGGGGGTATATATCTACAGCCAACAAAAGAATCTTGATAGGAACGGAGGGGGTGGGATGATATCAACACACGAACATGATGGCCTGAGCTGAACCAAAAGGTATTGAATTCTCAAAGAAGACTGAATACCGACCGGTCGATATTCCTATAGAATGCCATCGGATCGCAACAAGAAAGCCGGAGGAAGATTAGAACGTCGACGCCCAAGCCTCGAGGTCGAAATTCGAAGTTCGCGCAGCTTCTATCCATGGGTGTTTCTAAACAATCCCGTCGATCAGAACCAATTCAAGACAAGACGTGGGGAAGTCTGTACGACAGAGAACGTACCAATAGATCTTTTGGTGTCGACCTCATGTCTGGGTCCTTCGACAAACAGCTGTCCACGAACATTTCCGCCTCTTTCGGGAACCTACCCTCGGGTGCCAACCTCGGCGCGGGCTCATTGACGATATGTTGCAGCAACTCCAGAATACTCATGGTCATTCCTCCACCCTGTAGACTGACACCCTTACTCTTTCTCTTCTTCTTCTTGTCTTGCTTCTCCTTCTCGGCTTTCGACATGCGTTTTTTGGTAGGGGTCACCGGTGGAAGTCCACCACCTAACGGACCGGGACGAGAGGGTGAGAGTGTCCCCTCGAGGTCTGAAAGATCGGAATCGTCTGATGATGACTCGGCAAAGGGGAAGCGGCCCAGTGCGAGCTCAATGAGGGATATTCCGAGTGACCACACGTCAGATTTGACAGTATACTGGGCTCCCTGTATACGTTCAGGCTGGAAGACATGTCATGTTGTGAGCAGCAGCATGAATAGCGGAGAAAGAAGTCCACTCAGGTTGTGGGACGTACACTCATGTATGTTGAGGTCCCAACAAACGTATCGGCGATTGAATTGATCAATTCGCCCGATACCCCGAAGTCACAGATTTTAATCTGGCCTTTGGAGTTGAAGAGAATATTCGATGGTTTGATGTCTATAAATTTAGAATTTCGGGTAAGTATTTCAGTTTGCATCTTGTTCAACTCAGGACAGAATATTGCTTTCTACGAAGAGATGGGCACTCTGAAGGTCTTTGTACTTACCACGATGAATGATTCGATGAACATCATATAGATACGTAAGGCCCTCGAGTACAGCCAAAGCAACTTTCCCGACAACGTCGACATCTATAGGTCCAATCTTCTTGTAAATGCCATCGAGGGAGCCCTTATCCATGAATTCCATGCAGATACAGATATTTGGATCGGAGATGAAAGCGCCATAGAACGAGATGATGTACTGAGAATTACAGTCATGCATGATCTGTAATTCTCGCAGAATTTGCTTCCTGACTGATGGTTTTGCATCAATGAGGACGATCTGTTGGATGGTTGTTTGACGACAGTGAGACGGAATGAAGCCAAAGGAAGAAAGGTGGGATCGGTTAGCATTGAGTTTGAGTCAGATTGGGTGACAGGGGATCAAAATCAGGATGGATGTGGGTACGATGATGATGCAATGGTCGTGAAGGTAGCAACGATGGATATGAGAGAAAAATACCTTCTTGGCCATGATGGTCCCCGTAGGAACATGTTCCACCTTCTTCACACTGCCACCGTTACCTTGACCCAATTCTTGCATATCCTTCAAGTCTTCGTTCCGCAGGTCATGGTATTTGTTTTCCGAGTTCATATCCAGGTTGGCCAAGGTGGAGGAGAGTGTAGAGTGGTAGTTCATGCGCTGTGATGAGACGGTCCCGGTCGCGGGAGCAGAATTGGGACCATTGACGGTCAAGAGGTTGCCTTCAGTCTCGACAGAGTGATTTGTGCCGTTGGTCTTGGAAGACGCGAGCGTCATTGGTGGAGGGCGTTTCTTTGTCCCTGGAGCTGGGCGTGTCGGAGCTGGTTGGGTCGGAGGAGGAGCCGGAGGAGGTTGAGAGACATCGAGAGCAAGTGCCTTGAAGTTTCGTTTCTTTCGTACAATGGGAGTTGCCATGATAGATATCTTGTTCCAAAAGGATTAAAACCTCCAGATAATGGAGAAAAGAGAACTTGAAGACGGGTTGAATATGAGGGGGATGGACAAGGACGGAATCAGTGCCACGGAGGGGACGGACTGAACCAAGCACAGAATCACCGCACAACTCTGCCCACCACATTTCATTTGCCACACTACATTACGTAAGCACATCCTCGGGTTCTCACTCCTTTGGCATTTCGCTTTCCACTGGCAAGTCGTTCAGTCCATCTCCTCTGCCTCTTGAGCCCACTGACACAAGTGGTTCACGTAGAATTTTTAAACGAAGACCCACCAGATGTGACTCGGGCTCTCGTGTGAGCAGTCTCATTGACACTCCCTGTCATTTGCTAACTCGTCTCACACCCTTTACTAAGTACTAGCATGCTGCACGCAGGGTTTGCTTGTCGGGAATCCAGGCCATTGAACGTGGGCAATACAACTCGTCGTCAGCGCGTTAAAACTGTCACACAGCTACCATCTTCTACGATGATGATGCAACAGGCGTGTTCCGAGGTATACCCTCGTCCTTTGTTTTCGTGCAGAAACAGAAATGGGCGTTGTTGTCGTGAGATATTACAACAGGTTTGTCAACAGCGGCAAAGTACGTCCCTAGAACCAATCCTGTCATTATTGTCTAATGTACAAGGGATGGTTCACACGTTGTCATCTCATGCTCCTTTTTTTGGCCTTTGGTAAAGTATGTAGAACCACTTGATTCCTCGATGACACGAGTTCATACATTGCAACGCGTCTCGTACAAGGAACGACTGTCTTTCTCTCGTGGTCTGCAATGGTGGCTAGGCAACACGCAACATAAGTGTCCTTGGACGGGGGGCCTAAATGTATAGTCCCTTTAGGTCCTCGCGAACGGTGTTCTCCGGACACAGAAGGTCCGTGTCACTCTTATTCCGATCGTGTTCTTTGCAAGGCACGCTGTTATCCGTGCGACTTGTTACTGTTGTTTGTGTGGGCTTCACGAATATGCGATCTCGTTATGATTCCTTGGTACAGGGACGAGCTCATCTCCCCTAATGTGATCTCTTGGTAATGTCGCCGTTCTGTGATTCTGCTGAATTTTTCCTCGCTGGGCTGCTTATTTTTCTCAGAAGCTTCAAGCTGTTGCGAGACAATTCGTCGGAAATTAAGTATTGATACTGATGATCCAACGTAACGGAGACTTTGTCCTAGCCCAGAGCGTAGGTTGTCAAAAAGTAACCCCACCTTTGGGGCGTAACTGCAGGGTGCGGCTGTATTCACACTGAGCGCGATGCCTGACTCAGGCGTTGCCAACACCACCGTCCTTGGACCCCACCTCGCGTTCGGATCACAGGGTGCTCAGCAGCACCCTGATTACAGAGAATGCATGTCATGGGCCGCATCTTGATTGACCCCCGAGTTTACGTCGATTACTTTCGTGGTGTCCATGAAACCTGAAACGATGACCCTGCGATCAATGGTACGCTTGCTTGATCTCTGTGACAGCTCAAACGGGGCAATTACGACCAAGCACCACTTGCATATGATCGATTGGTAACACGAACGAGTAACAATCGCAGTCGTGTCATCTTTCGTGGAGGTCGTAGTCCATTCTGCTCTCCCGATCCGTCCATTTCTCGGTTCCTACCCTTAAGGCATTTCCTCGATCTCGACGGCCACCCTCGTTTCTGTAACTGTTGATAGTTTTTCGCTCAACTCCATGTCAGCGTGATGCTACGAAGCTCATCGATGAACTATATGTCGAGATGTCGATCGAGGTTGAAGAATGTAGTTATTCTCTGGAAGTCGTAGACCCGGAGACCGGTACCGGTTATACATGTATTGTCCATTCGAAGACCCTTTCTCCGGATACCATACAAGGTTTAGGCAGACAAATATCCTAGATGACAAAAAAATGGCATAAACCTCTTTTCGTTTGGGACGCACGCTGCATTCGTCCGAGGAATGTCTCTAAATGTCACTCACAAACATGCAAGGTGTATCTCGAAGCATGTGCGCTTCGTCACGGTATACATCGGATATGCACAAAGCAGCCCTTGATTATTGACTTGGGACACAACTCTCGATGAGAGTCTCAGTGTTCCTCAACCGGAAATGGGGAAACGTACTTCAAACTGTGGGTCGGAGTTGCATCGACACTAAAGCGAATGTAGGTATATATAATACAATGGTGCGACAAAATGTTGTACAATCCAAGAGCACCGTGTCCAATAAACAGTTTCGGAAGCGAAATTACAGTTTCCGACAAACTAAACGAGAGTACAGGTTTATAAATGAGCGGATTCAAGCAAGCCTGCCATAATTGTCCTTGTCTAGGAGTGAGAGGCAGACAAGCAAGGAGTCTCACTAGAAACGCATTAAGGAAAGCTACTTTGACAGAGATATCAATGAAAGAATTGTCCTGCAACCGGACTTGGTGGTTCCACTTCCACCCGAGTGAAATTACGGCTTAGTGAGCGCAAGTGTTGTATGTCTATCGAGGATTTGGATCCTGCGAGTCGAAGCTTCCTCAATCCGTGGGATATGGGTGCGGGGGCTTCCTTTGTTTTGACTGGCTCAGTCCCTTCATCTTCCGCGACGAAAAGTTCGAGTTCGCGCTTTGCGACAGATGCCAGGACAAAGACGATTGAGAAGCCTGTAACAAGCATTTGGGGGAAGAAACCAATGCTATCTGGAGGGTGTTGAATGTATTGGCGTAGCATTCTTGACGAATAGTGTTAAAGACTGCTCACCGATCAGCACGCCTGATCAATGAATGCATCAGCAAAGAATCATATAAGCCTATGACGTATTATTCTCACCATCGTATCCAGGAGCGTCGGGCATGGCCTCCCTCATTTTAGGAATCAAGAGTAACGAGACCGCCACAAAAGCCAGATACTTCAAGACTTTGTTCGTATCCTTCAGCTTCCATATCAGAAACATATACGCCAACGAAGCGTGTGCCAACATCCAGTTGACCGCGAATAGCAACAAAGCGAATGCTCTGGCTTCGCCAGGCCTTCTGATGTCCAGAGTAAGGTCCCTGCTCGCATGTTGAGCCTGACCGACGAAACTTGGTGAATCATTTGGGTCAACGAGAAAGCTGGACGTCTGAGTCAGCGTGGGTAGCCTGATGAGGGGCAGGCTCTCGTTGGTGGATGCAGTAAGGACCCGGATGGTGCTCGTGAGCTTGTAGGTATCAAAGGGATACAAACGTGCTGCGTGAACATCCAGAACATGATCACTATCGAATTGGTGTAGATTCTGAATGCTATGCGATTATTGAGTCATGATATCATTGCTCGGACACCCCGGAGCGAAGAACGTACCTGCGCCTTTGACGTGTATCGCTAGCGATTGGCACTCTAGCAGGATCATACGTGGCAGTTGGGGTTTCATCACTATTTGGCACAAATATGTCAGCATCCCGCACGCCAAGACCACAAACCACTTACTCATCGACGAATACATTCAATGCCATCGACGGTACCCCGCAAAGGTCTGTACCGTGCGACCCCTCAGACCCAGAAAGCATGAATTCCTGACCACAGCCGAGTATGGTCCATCTAACCGTGATGGACGGCTCGTCGATGTCAACATCAACATTGTCACCAACTAGGACAATCTATCACAGACTCCCATCAACATCAGTATCGGAAAATGCCAGATGGGGACTTACCCCCGGGGAATTATGTACTATATCCTCGAGTAGATCTTTGAAGATTGGCTCGTCCTCGGAACCGATAAAGGCAAACGATATAGAGGCTATGAAAATCAAAGAGAATGTAAATGCGATCACGACAAGGACCGCAGGGCCCAAGGGGATGACTCCTGCGCGGGTCACCACCTTGCGGGTGATTGATTCAGTTTTGTATGTTTCATTCTTGGTTTTCCTGGGTTTTGTGCTCTCAGGAGTAGCTTGTCGAAATGAGTATGTGCTAGCAGAGGATGAGGCTCTGAGGAGGCCAGTGGTCGATAAAAAGGAGTGACGAGTAGACATGGCGAGACAGAAAATGGGGGAAAACGAGGGGTTACGCCCGCTGAGCCATCCTTCCAAGGCCGTAGATTTAAACCACTGGCCCGATGACAATGGAAATCAGGAAGGGAACGCATAGAGTTCCGTACCAAGCAGTGCATCATCGAGGGGACGTACACCATAACTCCCCGCAAATGTTATTTAAGCGCTGTTAGTTTGACACTTCGGAAGCTAGCAAGTTCATGGTGGAGAGAAGAGGCCATGTTTGGGGACAGGCAGAAAAATCAGAATAACCTAGAAGGAAATTCGCCAGTGCCAATCAGGGAAGTTTCATTTGAACTCTCACCAATGTCATAGCTTCTGAGAACAGTCAATTCCTCATGAGGGCTTCACAGGGCTTCACGACATTGAGCAAGAGACCAGGGAAAGGCGTACATGCGCCCTCGAGCTATCGAAAATGTAACGTAAACATCACAAGAAGCTCAGCGAAAATATCTCTATGCAGTATATCTCCTTAGGAAACTATAGAGGGCACACTCTGTGGTGAAGGGAGGACTTTCGGTGAAGTGCTTACTAACCCCGCACTACCTCCCGATCACCAGATGCGGGGATGTACAAAACTAGATGACGTCAAACGATCCTCTTACTAGTATCAGAAAATGAGTGCCATTATCTGCGAATATTCACAGACCACGGTGCATGGGGAACACGAACCGTAGAGTACTTATTGACGCTACAAGAAATCATCACCCGATCACAGATTTTGCAGCAATTGTCCACGATCGAAGACTGTTCAGGGACCAAACCTCCTCATCATCTCCGTCATTTCCCGTATTTCATCGTGGTAACTCTGTCCTCCCCCGTCGAACACACCCTCTATTTCCAGTCTCATCCCACGAATGCTCTCGATGGAGCCCGGTGGGTCCCCCTCAACGCCATAAATCTCTGAAACATCCCGTGCAAGTTTCACGTATGACTGAGCAAGCTCTTCGAATCCACGGGACTCGCGGTTTTGATAACTGGCAGCCGTGGCGGCATTCCACGAGACTTTGCACAGTTCCAAGGCGTGTAGACCTAAATATGACAGGCACAATTGTCACAAGCATCGTCGCATTGAGAAGTACAACTCACCGATCAAAGGAAAGTTCGAAGGATAGATCAATATATATAATGCAAGCAATGTAAGGCCTTTCGAGAGTGCGATATCGTATGAGGTCCCATGGGAAGCTTTGCTGAACGCTTCCGAAAGGGTCGGAAGGTATGACGAGTGAAGCAGAGGGTAGAGCTCCGGGGGCATCGTGGGTATGTCAAAGTGTCCCTCCTTCAGCGACACGGAGTTCTGTGACCGATCTAATGTCAAATTCCTCAGAGAAGCTTCGAGGAGTTCTAATTTTTTAGGGTCCTTGGGGAGATCGGGGACAGGATAGATCTTTTCACAAGATTGACACAATGTACATTCGCAACGAAAACCGTAATTGGATTGGAGGGCAATCGTGCGCGTTTCGTAGGGGAGTGCGATATCTAGGTATGGTATGGTTAACTATCGGTAAATCAGCACTGATCCATGGACCGTGAGTCAATTCATCGAGCATACCTCTTCCCCTTGGTTGATTGGGCGGATAGCAACAACCTCCATTTCGACGGGCTTTGTTGGGGTGATGATGAACCTTGTGAGACAATTGGGAACACAAGAGTGATTAAAGAATCGACTCGCGAGAGGAAATACACCGTGTGCATAGGAATTTAAGTGTGAATGGAGGACAAAGTTATTATTTCCGAAACGAGAAAACACTCGCTGTACGACTTCAGGAGGTGGAGGACTTGAAAACCCACACACAGGAGGAATAGGTAGTTCTTCATCAGGTTTCTGCAACAAATCAAAAAAGGTTGATGTCAAACGGTCGCCAACTTCTTCTGGGAGGTCAAAATTGTTGTTGGGGAATAGGGTCGCCAACAGTTGGGAAAGTAGTATGGCATCGACCCTCTCTTCTACACTGAGTACTTGAAAACGTGTTGATGCTGAATAGCGGGAATATCTCTTGCACAATTTCTTGTGGTGTACCTTCCACTGAACTCTCTGACCTATAATCAGCATAAGTATGAATGAACGTCTATGTCCAATGGCTCGATGACATTGCATACAGTGGACATCACAGTACCAAAATGAGCCACATCCACTACACCTGGATAGCTTGTGTCCATCCGCCGCTAGTCGAAAGCAGTAATCACATCGTCGGCCCTTTTCGTGGGGCAAGAGGGAAGTCGTGAGGGCCGTTGTAGTCAGCACACATTGCCCTGCGGCTATTGGACATGCTGCAACAGCCATATCACGAGCAACATGGTGACTCTTGATATCTAATAGCGTAGTACCATACTGAGGGTGTGACCCTTGCATTGTGGTTCAAAATAGAGGAAGTCAATGATCGCGATAGACCAGGACGTCGTCTCAAGCGCACAACCTCGCACAACCAACATGCCATGTGAGAGCCAATTTGAAATTCCGGAGAAGCCCGGCCCGGGCCCAAAGACCTCAGAGATGAACTCCTTCGCGAGATTTGGGGTCATTCGAGTCCACGAGATTCAGATGAAGAAAACGAGAGTACATTGAATCGAAGAATTACAGATAGATATCAATAATGTCCATTTTATCAGTGATCACGAGTCCCAGATGGCTCCAAACGCTGGGATGCCCCTGCTGGTCATCCCATATACAACCTTTTGCGTCAGCTTCTGGTTCGAAATGATGCAGACGGCCTCCGCATTGAATTCTTTCACGAGGCGATAAGTTAATTTCACCATGTCGGGCTTCCCGTGTACCCTCGTATCTATTGAAGGATAAGTTAGCAGGTTGAGCGTGACCTAATTCAGACAGCGCTGGTGTATTACGCACCATAAATTACAGCACCAGGTGATGCTTCAATAATTGAATCTACCAGCTTATCACCAAACGTTTTTCGAACGTTGGGTGAGGTCCAGAGGAGACGAATGGGAATGCGGCGGGCAAAGATGCAAGGAGCACAAGGCCCAATCCCACTTCCAGTAGCGACAAACACCACTCGGCGGAAAAGAGGGCAGATTCTGAGTACACCAAAGCATGGGACTCCGCGGACCCATATTTTAGTCGGTGGTTCTGCGATCTGCTTCGACGTCCAGTCCCCTGCCTTGGATACCACAAGGGAGAAACCACGCTTTCCTGGCTCGGGAATTGTTGCAAAACCGTGCCATTCCTTGAGGGGACTATCCGAGAGACGAACGAAGTGACCAGGAGTGCAATCCGCTAAAGAAGAAAAAATCAGCAGGGCACCCATATGATGTACTGTGAAACGTACTATAGTCGAAGTACATTCTGACAGCGTGAGATGAGAGTACCTCAGAACGAACTGGGACCTTCCTCAAACGGATCCATGGTAGGATGATGGAACATGTCATTACGAGGACGAGCCAGAACGGTGGCGCATGGAGAAGAGCGTTCCCGAGAGATTGTCCGGGATGACGGTAATCGTTGGTGAGGAGGACCACCTGATCTGATGTGAGTCCAAATTCTCGGGCCCATTAGAAGCTACGAACCTGGCACCATACAAGCGCTGTGGCGGTCCAGCCCAGGAAGCGATGGCTTCTTTCGAATGCATCGTGGTGTGTTGTCCTAGCTTTTGGATATGCAAAGAGGACGATCCCAAGTAACAACACGAGGATGAAATAAGTTACGGCGACAGTTGGGGCCGAAGTCTGGGGATCGTTGAGCTCCTTCCGAGATGGATAGAGTTGAAACTCCTGACCTTTTGCTTGTTGAGTAACTCCTTTGTAGCTTGAGCAGTAAAAGCGATTAGCCAGACCAGTCCGCTGAATGCACACCCTGAGTGCACTAAGGAAGTCGTCAGGTTCCCGTAATTAAGACCACGTGATGCTACGTACATCCTCCAATGTGGTATACCCGAGCACAGACTCGGCGGATTGCCAAAGGCCAACTAGGGAAAGTATCAGTAAGGATTTGCTATGCAACACAATGGGGCTCACTCACGAGGATGGAACCGCACAAAACACTGTAAAGAACGTGTTGATGACATAGTCCTGGCGCATAAGGATCGCACAGAACAGGTTGGCAACAACGACCAAACCCAAATGCTGGGCGTTCACCAAACCGCGGACTAACGTCCAAATGAGAACGGCCATGTTGACAATGAACACAACGCCAAACAGTCTGCGATAGAGAGAGAAAACTTGGTGCCTGAAGTTTCGGAAGAGTTTTCCTTGAGTCTTCTCTGGGAGAACATCATCTTGGTAACCGTCCCAGAAGTTGCCCTTCTCCTCCAAGGAAGAGGAGGAAGATACGTCGATTGTGTCAGAGCTAGATGACGATGGTACACCTTCGGAAGCTTTCTCTGGCAACGCCAGATGGAGACCAGCTTGGTATACCGGAAGCGGCGCAGAAACATTCGCCAGGACGTCGACCAGCGCCGACTTTTCTTTGTAAAGCCCTTGGTTGTAGAATTCTGCTTTGATGGCTTGAGCCTTCTTGGAGATAGCCTCTTTCTCTTTCGTGGCCTCGATCTTGGCAAGAGCGAGATCACGGAGCGCTCGTTTGTCGATCTTGCCGTTGCTGGGTAAGAAGACCGTGAATCGAACGAAACTTGGTAGAAAATCAGTCTTACCTTGTATATGGCAAATCATCGAGCGTAAGGAATTGCGTGGGCACGGCATAGTATGGCTGAACTTGGCTCGCCGATGCTACAACAGCGTCCATATTTACATCTTGGGGAGTAACAAAGCCCCACAACTCGGAATTGACGAGGAGCCCAACAGCCGCTTTAACTTCGGGACACCTCTGAGAGAGAGCGTAAGCAACAAACGGCACTCGTGAGATTGCCCTCTCACCTGCATAGCGGCGGAGACACCATCAAGCTCGACGCGAAATCCCTAGGTGTAAGCCAATATTAGATGAGATGTGAAAACTTGACGTGGATTACAAACCTTGACTTTGACTTGATCATCGACTCTGCCCAGATGCTCCAATGTTCCGTCTGATCGCCAACGGCCAAGATCACCAGTGTTGAACATGTACGTTCTGATGCGAAAAGTAAGCAAGGGAGTTTCCGTATTGGTTAATACATACCCGTCGTTGGCAAACATGTCCAACATGTACCTCTCCGCGGTTTTGTCTGGCAGATTGATGTATCCGCGAGTGATACCCGCTCCCCCTGCCCACATTATCCCAGGTTCCCCAATGGGAACTGGCTTGAGATTTTCATCCAGCACATATACGTTATTATTGGGAGTTGGCCCGCCAATGGAGAGAGGCCCTCCATACTTGTGCAATTGCATTGTGTTGACGATCGTTATCTGCAGGTACAAGTCAGATCACATCCGAATACAGAGCCTGGTATCTGACGTGCCTCAGTTGGCCCGCAACTGTTGTAATAATGTGCATTTTTTGACCATTTATCCGCGAGGCCTAAAGCCGTCTCCGAGTCAGCGTAGAATTGACGAATGGGTGGCAAGACAACATACTTTGCGGGCATGGTTCTCCTGCAGTGGCAACTGCTTTGATATTCGGGTAGTCTTGTGGATCATGAGGCACTATAGCGCAATGAGTTTGGAACAATTCCTTGTTTGGAAAGACATACTCATCATGCTTGGGGTTGCTGAAGCGTGACGTGAGAACCTCGCAGATACCAAGGAAGAGAATCCGTACCGATCACAATGTCCACAGTTTTCATGACTGCCCTCCATTCCTTGGACGTCTTGCCACGGATGCATAGTGTGCAACCATTAGAAAGACTCCCAAGTATTTCCTAGAAACACGGCGCCGTGATTAGCGACTTTCAGGATTCAGAATTTCGATTGGTTGGGATTCCTTACCCAAGCAGCCATATCGAATGCTATATTCAGCAATTGCGCAACCCGGCGGCCTGGCGCCATTTCCACATTCCCAGGGGAGAGACAAACCACTGGGGCCGGAACAAGGATGAGGTCAGCATTGGAGAATTTAAATCACTGATACTCACAATTAGTGACATTCCTGTGCATCACTTCTACGCCCTTCGGTTTCCCTGTGGTACCTACAAATGGTTGGCTGTGAGAATTCGGCATTCCCGACAAATCGGGCGCGAAAGAAGCATACCCGACGTGTAAATGATATAAACGCTATCATTTGGAGACGACAGATTGACCGGTTTGCCACACTCCGCTTCCGAAAGGGTATCCAATGCGTCTTCGAGACACATGTTTGTAAATTGAGCAACCCGGGATTGGAATTCCCTCATCGTCAGCACAATGGTGGCTTCTGAATCATGGATAACATGCTCGAGAGTAGACTGTGTGGTAATCACACCGTCCAACGGAACATATGCGCCGCCTGCCTTCAGTGTAGCGAGGATTCCAATTACCATCGGGATCGAACGTTGGGCGAGGAGGCAAACACGGGAGCCGGGGACCACCCCCTTGGAGCGCAAGCGCCCAGCAAGTCCATTGGCCTTCCTTTCTAGGTCGCCATAAGAGATGTGATCCCCACAGTGCTCGACGGCAACTGCATGAGGTTGCAAACGAGCGTGATGCTCGAACGCGTCGTGAACACATCCGAATGGGACCTTTCGATCGACGCCAAATCCAAATCGTACGAAGAGCTCAGCATCTTCGGGAGAAAGGGCACCGAGAGTGAGATTAGATGGACTTATGGAAGGCATGGTGGAGAAGCAGGATGGTTGAAAAGTGGTGTAGAGAGCCGTCCTTTGGATAAGATGAAAGGTGAGTCTTTATAGCTTCACTGTATGTGGGTGCTTGGGTTGTGGGGTAGGAATATCTCCACAGAATTATTCGTGGCAAGAGCCGCGGCAAGTGTTACAACACAAGAGCATTACGGAGATGCAAGACATGACACGCAGGCCGACGAAAATCCGGACTGGAACTGCTTTCGGGAGGTCCCTTGGATGATGAAAACAGGGTTCCAACACCTTTGCGATCTTTGGAAGGCACATCTGACTCGTGATAGCATTTGGGTCTTGCGGGAGGTTGAATGAAGCATACATCGGCAGTTGTAAACGGTCGGGAAGGCAGTGGACCTCGTGGAGTGCGGAGAGCACCGCAGAAGGATTTGATGATCTGACAAGTAGCGAAACATGGTCAAATGCTCCTGGAAGATTTCGTGCAGAATACCAACGGACCTATGATAGTCAAGAACACGGTGAGAGCACCCGCACCTGCACCTGTGGCCGATTGTGACAGATTGTGACTTACATTGTTACATGACACATCCGCACCAACCTGTGAAGAGTCTTCCGCTTTGAGAGTGGCAACGTTGCTCGACGTTGCCTGAAACATACCCTTCATTCCCAAGGGTCTCCTAAAAATGAAAAGTGTCGCGTCTAACCAGGACGAAGGGACGGTCAAATTGTTGAAAATACGCCCTGAAAACAAGATTTTAGCCGAAATTCATCCACCAGCCAAGCAATACCGTTCCTAGCGGGATTATTCCCACACATAAACGTGGTTTGACATCGAGGGAAAAGTGATACAATGTGGTCATGATTGGGACGCATCAAATACCCACAAGGTGTCGAAGGCGTTGACGGCTCTTCCCACGGCCCAATCACTTGCCATGGCGCAGACTGTTGGGAGCATTCGACTCCGACACCTCCTTACTTACTGACATCATATCCAGATTTAGAACACGCTAAATTCCTACCCAGTACGATGAGAACGGACACAGAGCAAGAGTGCTGATGCGATTGCGCAATAAAGAAAGTCAAACCTATAACATAGCATTGGCTACGGCGTTGCGGGGCATCGCCCATAGGAACCCAGGAAGGTGCGTGGCAAGGCCAAGCCGCGTTGTTGCTCTCCAGGGCAATAAGGTGCATATGGTCTGTCGTGGGAGGTGTATGGTGTTCGACTATCATGAGTGCCTTGTTGAGCGAGGCCAATGTCTGAGCCGTTTGAGGCTGGATCGTCAGCAATTGAGCCCTTCATCGAAATCGGGGGAGAAAGGAACAATTTGTGAACAGATGGGATCACCCAGGAAGAAAGGCCAATTTACCGCTGTCCGCAATATTACGACAGCTAGGAATACGATTGTCTTGGTGAGGGCAGTTTGCTCTTCGAGACAGCACTTGGGATGTATCAGCATGACATGATACTATCACATTACTCACTTGATTCCATGAGTAAGCTCACAAATCGCGTGCGGCTGGGCTCGTACGACGAGGAGGATGGGACCCACCTTGTGAGTCCAGGAGAGACATTGTGTGAACTCTGGCACATCCCTCGTACACCCATATTAAAAGAGCGATTAAAGGGATGAACTCCGGGGATGCATGGAGCGATGTTCGCACTTCCAGAGAACGCATCTACACCACGCATTAGCACGTAGGCGAAATCTACTACCCCGCTATCGCACGCAAAGCCGTGTTTGGACCAAGAACCCGACACCACAATTGCCTAAACCCTCGGGCGGGCGCCAACTTCGAAAGTAACTTCGGATAGAGGTTCTACCCAAGGCCTCCTTCGGATCGGAAAAGATGACTTATGGCGAGCACGTAGGTTGACGTGATTGGAGAGACTCGAGGGACATGCTGGGACATGCGGTACAATTGACAGTTCGTCCAATGGATCGGGGAAATGCGAATCTGTGCGGGCCGTCTAACCTCCGCAGAAGCCGGATAATATTCGATCATCTATACCGACCAAAATCAGATGGTCAGGTACCAGTATCCCCAACACTTAGATCGATCCGAGTGTCCTCCGCCCGCCAATTCGTCTGAAAGAGCTCGGGCTGTACTCGGATCCATTGGGGTAAGAGGCTTCGAAACTGTGGGCAACTTCGGAGATCAAGAAGGTAGATCACTGGCAAATATACGACTATTGATACAGAGGGATTAATGATAGCATCGCTCAGAAGTCAAAAATAGATCAAAGGCTTAGCTCAGCCAAACCGATGTCTTTCAATCATGGACTTTTGCCTCGAGTCTCGGGACACACGCCTGAGGACATATGAGAGCCAGCAACCAAGTTTCAAATACAACGCTGCGCACCAATAATATTCCATGACATCGCTTTGACCAAGTTTCCGTAGGAAGGTTTCGTCATGAGTGATTATGATCAGCTGGAAGTTTCCTTGATTTTTGCGCTCATTGATGATTCTGTAGAAAAATGATGACATGACCTGTGCACATGGTTCAAGAAGCTGTTAACGTACTCCACCAAACTCTCAGCAAGAGCGTCTATGTTCTCCGTGTCGAGTGCATTTGTCGGCTCATCCAGTGCCAGTATTCCGCAATTCTGTCCAAACGAGTCTGCCAATGCCAACCTGATAATGATGGATGCCAGCATCTTCTGTCCTGCGGAGCACCGGCCACGCATATCCATCTCAACTTGATCCTTGGTCATGACAACCTATTACAAAAGCCTGTGAGCGAGGGCTGCCTCCAAGAGGAATCGACGAACCCGATAGTTGTAAGACCTCTTTGTTGTACTTCCCTCATTATCGGAACTTATCTTAATGCCGTCGATGTCTGTCAGAAGGGTGTTTGAGGGTGCCTATTCAAATGAAACAAATGAATGCCAGAACGTACCAGTGCCCTGGTACGTCTTGTTCCACAAGTGGCGCATTGTATCATTGACTTCTTCCATCTTCAAAGAGTGGTATTTCATAATCGCACTGGGGAAGGCGATGTGAGGGGCATGTTCATCTATCAGACAGAGAACCCACTTGTCAAGCGCCTTGGCGTACTTCTCGAGATCATTATTTGCCATATCCGAAAGCTGCAAATAGCATATTAACACGAGGCACGGAATTCCAGCGTTTTTCCCCTCTAACCTTAACCTTGACAAGTTGGTCTCGATAATTCTTGTGAATGCCCTCAAAACCCTTCATGTCAGTCTGGAGATCTTTGAGTTGCGCTTGCTTGGATTTGAGCTCTCCTTCGAGCCGTGAATACTAAGCAAGATCAGTACACACTCCAATATCCACAGGACGAACCATACCAAGCCTTGTAATCGAGTCTCTCTCTCCTTCTCACTTTGATACTTCTCGTTGAAATTCCGTTTCGCCTTCGCCGCTTCTTCCATGTCATACGAGTCTATCTCTGCCTGCGCATCGGAGATATCCTTCATCAACTTCCGAACCCGTATGTTCTCTCGGAGGTTGGCCATCGAAGCTCCGGCCTCGTTGATTTCCTTGTCAATGGACTGGACGGCGATCCGAACTTCTTCGACTTGCAAATTCAACTTCTGAATTTCAGCTTCGTACTCTTCTATCTTCGAAGTACATTCTGAGAGTTGTCTGTTGACCTTTTCCTTTACGGCGCTAACGTACATGGTCTCCTAAGTCAAGGTAGAAGATCGATAAGCAGGAAAGACCAACCGATCCACTCGCTTGCTCATATTCTCGTACTTGTCCACACTGATGTTGAGCTCTTGGGACAAGCGCTGCGCCTGAGCGAGCTTCTCCGCCGATTCTTTCTTCACTTGCTCAAACTCTTGCTCGACCCGCTGGATTGGTGCCTGTGCCTCTGCAATCTTGGCGTCCAATTCCTGAATAGGAAGTGAATCATATGGAAATATAAAAATATCTTCTCTTGTCACGGACCTTGAGAATACCTCCTGACTCAGCTTGCTCCTTCTTCATCTCCTCAACGCGCCGCCCAAGTGAGTCCTTATCACGAAGGCGACCCTTGAGGTCACTTTCTTCTAGCTGCATCTGGTGTAGGTCTCCTTCGTGTTTTCGTAAAGCGTTCATCTGACGCTCCTTCTCTGTCAAAAGCGTCTGCCTCTCCCGCTCATTCAAACGACTAGATAAGAGGCCTCGGACTCAGTTACCCCAAATCTGGCTTCTAACTCTTGCGACTCACAGGCTATCCGACACCACGTCAAGTTCACCCTGGACGTCATCGACCGTCTTGGTGGAGCCACTGGAAGAGAGGTCGACCTCGAGAGCGGAGATATCTCGCTTCAATGCAGTAATCTGTGAGAGTGTCGAAGAAACTGTTGTTGCATGTTGCTTGAGGAAGGAGATATCCTTGATCTCTCGTTTGAGGTCATTGAGGTTGGCGACAGCCTGCGTGAGTAGTACTATCAGTAAGACACGCGTCACATATATTACTGAATGCCTACAGCATCAACAGCCCTGGTAAGATCGGGTACTCGCTGTTCCTCCTTCTTCATCCGCTCTTCCAAGTCTGGTATTTCTTCAGTGATGAGCTTCTGCCGGGCATTGGCGATTACCGCAAGGCGCTGTAAATTCTTCAATTCCCTCTCCCATTCCGACACTTCGCGATTAATCTCTTCCAAGGAAACTTCAGCAACAGACTTGATCTGTCGGTGAATCTAGTGGAGGGTACATTGAGAATCTGGACATGGCAGAGATAAGTGAACCTACGTTCTCCTCAAATGCAACGAGGACTTGAGTATCCATATCCCTGCAGCAAAGTGGGCATTTCTTTGCTTCTTTACCGTCAGCGAGGCATTGCCCCAACACTTCCGCTTTCCCAATGTTACTGGAAACCACAGATATGAGTCGTCGGGGTTCCCGAGCATCAGCAGTACATACGCTTTGTTGAATTCAATCTCAGTTTCGCAGGCTTTGATATCTTCTTCTCTATAAGGCCGACCTTCCAAACCATGCCGAAGTTGACGGTCCATTTCTGTGAGCGAGGGCTACGGTTTGTCACTGATTCCAACGGAAATACAAGGCAGGCTACCTTTGACTCGCTCTCTCTTCTCTTTCAGCTGTGAGGCCAACGTAGATAGTAGTGTCTCTGCAACCTGGAGATCCTTTTTCGCCAACGCAACTTTCTCGTCCAGTTCCGCGTGCTCACGATCTTTCTCACTACAATTCGTGTGAATTATGCATCCCCACTGGAAGAAAAGGAGAAACCTTACATCTGAACTCGATCCAACTCACGCTCCATGGTCTCTGCGGTGGGCGTCAGACCAACCACCTTGGAGAATTTGGGAGTGTTGATGTCAAGTCTGGACCAAGTTGATGTAATCTCGCAAGAGAAAATGACGGAGATGTACGAACGTATTTTGCACCTGGTTCGTCTTGGAGGTCAGCTCGGCTCGTTTGAGATCCACTTTAGCACGAGTATCCGCCTGGGCACTAAGTTTCCGCAATTGTTGATTGAGATCCTCTCGTTTGGACTCCAAATCACGATTCTTCTGCATCTTCTCACTAATATGGTCGTCATAGTTTTCGTTCTTGTACTCTCCTTTGAGAGTCTCGAGACGACGCATCTTGTCCTTCTTGTCACCAAGAAGCGTGCTGAGTTTGGAAGAGAGTTCTTGGGCAGCGTCGATCTCAGTCTCGGCACTGAGGATATCTGCCTGAAGCTTGGTCTAGGGGTAACGATCATCGTTATACCTCATGGACGCAGGGCAATGAGAACATCATCCATAAAACTCACAGTACGTTCACGCGCGTTCTCTTTTCGTTGTTTGTGTCGCTCCAGGTCGTTATGAAGTCTCCGCAATGTTGCAGTGAATTCTTCATTCTTTGCCGTACTATCTGCCTATGAGATGACAATATAAGTTCATGTCAAGGGGTATCACCAGTACTGATGCTCACTACGAGTAAATCCGTCTCGGTATTCTGTTTCCGTTGCTTGCCTTTGAGAAGATCCATAAATTCTATCAGTTGATCTCGTGAGAGAGACGCGCGATCAAAGCCAGCGAGTTGGTGTTTAGTAGCGATATCCCGGACCATCTCGTCCCTATCCGCAACCAGTTGAGCTTGCGCCTAACAATAAGATGAGGTCCCAAGGTTTGAGAGGCCAGACAGAATAGTCAAATACCTTGAGTGTCGCCTCGAGTCGTCCCTGTTCGCTGATGAACTCTACATGTGATCGGCGCGCTGTCTGTAAGTCCTCTTCGAGATCCTGCTGTTTCGACTCGTTGGAGCGCCGTTTGCGTTTTTGGTCCAAGATGTGGTCGTCAAAATTCTTGAGCCGCTGAGCGAGCTCCTCGTCAGAAGCTACGAATTAAGTTTGCATCAGACGAGCATGGATATAAGCCGGAGAAGAAACAAACCGTCTATTTCCTGGAGGTTTTCCCGAGCACTGTCGAGGTCCTCTTGGTAACGTTTCTTTGTAGCAATCAAACTATCGACCTTGAGGTAGATCTCTCTAAACTTCGTTGCAGACTCGTAGAACTTCTGGTTTGCCAATGAAAGAGCCTGGTATTCCTTCTGAGCCTCTTCGTGCTGGAGTTGTAAAGAGCCGATGTCACTATTGCACTGTGAGACACGATCTCTCAGTTTGTCTGCATGGCTCTTCTCAGTAAGAAGAGATTGGAGTCGCTCTTTCTCAGCTTTCAAGTCAGCTGTCCGTTCCTTTTTCAGGGCTTTGATCGAGTCAAGAGCCTTGGTGTACCTATAATGCGCATTCTGTGAGCAGCTTATCGTGATCTCGATCTGGGATCGCACTTCGTTGCCTCAAATATGTCGTCAAACTTCTTTTTTAAAATGGAGGCTTCAGCAAAGGGCCAATAGGAGTCTTCTTGATGGCAAAAAATCACGTTGTCTAAGACAGCCTTTGACACACCGAGTAGACGAGGGATTTCTGCGTCCATCTCAGCGACTTTCGTGGAGATAGTTCCTCTCTAAGCGGGGTCAGACTCTGGTGTACTATATGCGCGGCAAGACTTACCTTTCCACCTTTGTCCAAATTCCCATCTGCAAGTCCCAGAATGCTCTCAAGCGTCTTCATCGTCATGGCACCATTCTTCTTCACGGTCACCGACACATTACGAACAACCAACATACGCTGTAGATTTGCGGCATGGAACCGCAGCTTGACCTGAGCCTTAACCTCTCTCTCATTAGCCATCTTCGGGTCGTGAATGAAAGCTCCGCCGCGAGTGTTCGGAGGTTGGTCACCCGTCGTCGCGTACTTGAGGCATTCAATGATGGTCGTCTTACCACTGCCATTGTGGCCCACGATGACAGTGACAGGAGTGAAGAATTCAATGACAGAGACCTGCTTGTCATCGAACGAACGAATGCCGCGTATTGCAAGCTTATTGAGACTAGCCATGGTGAATATCCGATAGAAAGTTGAAAGAAAGGAGAGATTGGTCGCGGTCGTGTCACGGTCACCGACTCACCTTCGGCGGTTAATTCCAAATAAGTAGCGCGTCGCGCCACGGTCGCGTAGCCGCCCAAGGTGTCGGTGCCGAGTTGTTGTGCCGAAGTCGCTCTTCAATCATTTCTCATTGGTGAACTCACTCTCAGGAACGACGTGAAGGACCAGCAAACCCCAGTCCCTCTCACAAAACATAATGTCGTTGTCACTAGGCTTTGAAGTAGATGATTCACCAAACTGGGGAATCTCCCCAGAGCCCATAGAAGGTGACGTGGTCACAACCGCATTGAAGAAGGACCAGGTTATAAAGTACGCCATCATGAAATCCCGTATCTGCTACACCAACGCTAATATTTGATTTCCTCTAGGGAAATCTCTGCAGCACAAGAAGATCTCCAGGGTTTGTACCGTTCGTTCTGATACTTTCCTGCTATAGTCTGACGCCTCCCAGCATTATACGCCAAAGTGAAGGCGGTCCAGAAAGATGTCGATAAACTTGCCTCAGGAAATGAGACGCTACAGATGTACATTGACAACTTAACAATACAAATGGCAAAGCGACGATAGCCTCGCAATACCCATCCCTCTCTATACCAATGTACACGCAAAGTACAAGGTGTTGTATATCTAGGTGTGCCCTTGCCGATGTATTGCGTTGTATTCGATTCTCCCTCCCTCGATACGTCCTCTCAACCAATCGGGTTCATTTTCCTGAAATTGGATACAGATCTCCTCCGAGGAAACGTACGAGTGCGAATAGGCTCTTCAAGCTGAAAGCAAGTATGTCAGAACGGCTGGCCAACTATCCCATCCGAACCGCACTCACCACCAAAGTCGACGGAGCGTCAGTGCTCAGCACCACTCCCTTCTCCCTGCAGCACTCTTCAAGCCTCGAGAAATCCTGATGGTCTGTCGCGTTCCGATCGCACGTTATGATCTTTAAATTCGGAGACTCTGCCAGAAGAGCGATAATGGGTTCAAAGTTTTTATTCTGGCCCCAAACGAAATTCCGAAAGCTAAAATGTTCCAACGTCCTCGGCAAACCTTCCAATTTGAGGTAGTTCGAAATCTGCAACAATACGAGTTCTTTGTTTGGGACATCGTTGAATCATCGATTCAGCNCCACCTGCGTGCCGAAAGAATCGAAGGGAGTGGAGGTGAGGACCATGTTGGTCGAAGAGGAGCTCAAATTTGTGCCCAGGAGGGTCCCTGAAATCGAGAATTCGGAGATGCCCAACGGAATTCGAGAGTAACCATAATAAGGTAGCCACAGGGGGGTTTCGGAGTAGCGTAAGTTCGTAGAGCCTGAACGTAGGCGTCTTGAAAGGAGGCGAAGCGGCGATCTCTGTCCCTAACCGTAAGAACTCGATGGTCGGCCACAAAAACAGTAGTTGAAACAGTATCGGAGACTGGACTCCGCAGTACTGCAAATTGAGCGCGACGATCCTGAGGGGGGTGGGTGTGTTCGATAACAAATCCAAAGTTACATCGTCAAGTTCATGTTCAGTAATGCGGAGGTGGAGCTCGTAAACGTGAGGGCAGTGGGCCAACAGTGTCACAAAATCGCCCACTGGTATCTCGGAGTAACCAACGGAAACTTCGAGGCTCCGAACAAGGGAACCTATCCTGAGTGGTATGTCATGAGGCCGAAATGACGGGCAGCTCGCGACGCGAATAGAATGGTGAAGCAGTCTTTGGGCTTCCCCAGTCCAAGAAGGCGAGACCAAAGAGCAAGCCGAGAGAGTGGACGAATCTTTCACGCCTTCTTCAACGAAATAGGTGTTGTGTAGTATGCGATAGACGAGCTCTAGTGGAAGGGTTTGTCCCGTCATCGCCAGACGAATTTGCGAAAGATACGCTCCAATTATCACTGTTGCTCTAATCAAGCATTGAGAGACGGTCAATGGTGAATGGTCAGCGCCAAAACTTCAAGTATATTGCATATGCAGTCATGAAGTAGCAAGTACGAAACTTACCAAATTGAAGAAAGGATTGCAGGTTCTTATCGGACAAGTCAATGTCGTTCGGTGCGGCTGACCTGTGATGGATGTACAACTGGAACGTTGCTAAAGAGACCGATGGAGTAAATATACCAACCCATCGGCGCCAAAGGCGAATCAACCAAGGACCGAATGGCAAATGTTGGCAACCTCGGCAGCACATGAGATTGTTGTTCGAGTCATTTTGGAACACATCACAGTATATATTGAGCAAACAACAAGACTACGTACTTAGTCTACATACAGCATAAGAGCATACACAGGAGTGTTGAGTCTGAAACTAACTACATAAAACCGAGAACGTCAATCGTAACGTGCGTAAAAAGACTGACTACAGGAAATATCATTATTCGTTACGCTTTCTTGCTGCTAAGAACTTTGAAGAACCCCTTGAGGGTAGAAGCCTTGCGGACCTCCCTCGAGACAAGCACAACATCCATAGGCACAGCTCTCGCAGCAACTGCGGCGGAGGAATAAGACATCAAATGAACAGTTGGCGCAAAAGACTCCTCCAAGAAATCACGTCTGATATCTTCGGGATCAGCGGGATTTGTCGGGCACTTTTTCGCCGGACTTGGCGGGAGGAGCTTGAGGGGAGAGGGACGTCGTTTGGCTCGCATCTGTCGTGATTCGGTAGGGTCATGAACGATAGATGTATCTTGGGGGCCAAGGGTATGCGGAGTTTTCACCAGGAACGACTGAGATCCGGGCGCTGAGAAGACATTGAGGAGATACTCGGGCGTGTTGAGGTGCATAGCTCGGCGATGACTACGAGCTGGGATCGCGAGAACAGACATTCCTGGCTCGCACCCCAGCGAAGGCGTCGTATCATCAGTCTCCATCGCAAACTCTGGCTGAAGGTCGGAATCCTGAGATGAAACGCTTCCCCTCCTCTCATCAGCCACTCGTTCGTCTCCTGCGGTATTCGTGAAACCAAACTCCAACCAAGAGATCTCCTCCTCGCAGAAATCGTCATCCCCTCCAAGTAAGTGAGCGTATTCCCACAGTTCTTCCTCGTCCTGATAGATTCTACCTTGACCGTCGACGATGTAAGTCGTGCCATAAGCATCTTCCCCTTCACCCGTGAATTGATCGAGTCCAACTTGCACATGCGTTTGAGGTCCACCATACTTCCCGTACTTGATCCTCTTTTTGTCCACCTTTGTAGCGTGTTTCGCAGCACGAATTCGTTTCCTTTCTGCGGCGCTACAAGGTTTGGCCGAGGAAGATGTAGGTCGGCGGGTAGATTTCAGCGCTGCCAAAGAGGCGAAGTGCCTCAACCCCTTTCGCGGTTTTTTGGCCTTTGGTGACTCCGCGGATGGTGGTAAACGGGATGCAGTCGGAATCTGGCAGGGGATCATCGAAGAGTCAGGAGTCTGAGGGGGGCGCACGAAGACGGAAGTGTATCCAACCATCGCCAAATCCTCAGGTGTAAACTCCCTGGTCGCCGGAGTGATAACGGGCCTGCTGGCAGTAGTCGGAGTGTCGTGCATATCTAGGAAAGACGTCGGTGGCATACGGAGAGAGCCAAAGGATGGACGACGGGAGTTGATCAACCGAGAGACAGAGGATCTTCGGCTGAGAGTCGATGGGCTCCTACGAGAGGAACAAGGAGAATGCGGGGCAGGTGAACCGGGATGAACATTGGCCACCCAGGCTGCGATTGAGGAGTCCCGTCGCCCAAGGGGCTCTCGAGAGGGAAAATGCAGAGAATCTACGGCTGGAGGGGGAGGAGGGGGTTGGGTGGGTCTCTTCTTCTGCGGGGGAGGTTCCGACAAGAAAGGGTATAGAGGAATAGCCCCGGCTTGGGGATCGGAGACCGCTTGAACATGTGAAGACATTTAATTAATCTATGACGGTATCAGACGATGTTTCGAGAGAGGAAAAGACTCCGCGTACACTTTTGATGTTAGATTACTTTGAAGAGTGAGCGGGTGAGTGTTGAGTCTCGAGTAAGAGCGAGGAGTTCGTATAGAATTATAGAATCGTGCTGAACTTGCAGACGTGAGTTGGTATAGGGCTACAGGTAAGTGAATGAAACAAGTCAAGGACGGGTATGCAGTAGCAAGGAAATGGAGGGATAGAACACAAGACTAGCTGGTGATGGGGCATCCTCGACTATAGAACCTCGAGTATTTGAATGCTTGTAAACAAAAGGTGACCTTCGATGGTACCTCCCAGGTTCGCGGAACAATGGACTCGAGGCAAGTGGGGAGACAAACAGGCCGACCCGGAGAATCGTCGGTTGTGGGTGAAATCGTCGTCACACCAACAATCGACCGCATCTCCGCCTCGTACTGTGCTCCTGGGAGGGTCTTCTTCAGCGTGATGATGGCCCTGAACAGAGTTGTTTATTGTCGCTGGACAGTTAACTTGGAATTCTTCTCATGGTCATTGTTAAGGATGCGATTGTGTCGTGAAGTTGAAGAGCCGAGCCAAACCGCCTTTTGTTATGGGGCGTCTATTTCATTTCACCGGCTTCTAAATTAAGCGAAGGGCACGTGTATGTGGTTCACGTGCTCCCCTCTCTCAGGTGTACGCGTTCTGTTGGAACGCGCTGGTTAAGTGAAGCCCACAACATCTCAGTGTACCTCCGACTAATCCTTCGAAAGAGGTCGACCCCTGGACATGCCTAGACTTGCATTCAAAGCCGGACGCGCTTTTCGTCGAGGAGAGACCAACTTCGTTGATCCCAACCCCACAAAAGGAGCGATAATCCTGAAGAATGGAGACGATGGTCTATTACATTTCATTTGGAAAAATAGGGTGACAAATGAGGAAGAAGAGGTAAAGTACCGTGGCAAAAATCACAGAGTCGGACGACACTAAGAGGGCTGTTGGCGACACAATAGGATTTGATCCTGTTCCCTGCCGATGCCACCTTCGTGAAGGTCACGCAGTCCGCTTGGGGACGCACATATGTGCTCAAGTTCTCCTCCTCAGACCAAAGGCATTTCGTGAGTGATCAAACCTTTCACCAAGTCTCTTGACTCATTTTCTGGCAGTTTTGGATGCAGGTAATTGTCCATTTTGATTCCTGATGGCATTCAAACCCATCCCTTGAAAACAGGATGCCGACCCTGCCCGTGATGGAGAATTCGTAAGGAACGTCAATCGTCTTCTGCAAGATCCAAATGTCATTCCTATATGGTGGACGGGCCCACCTGGACAGGACGGCGGCCCCACTAACGCGCCCGCAACAGCAGCGGCTGGACCAAGCACAGCGTGAGCTTCATACTCAACGCATCTCTCCTGATGCTGAACACATCCTCGCAGAGCACGCCCTGGAGCTCCGGTACCTGGATTGACACTCACGCCTGAAGCACTTGCACGTTTGCGATCGGTCGTTGCTTCAGGTGGGTCGGGTCGAGCGGGAGCGCCTACAGCTCAAGAACAGGAGCAACCAGGTACGGGATCAATTGACCCGATTCTCTATGATTCATCGAGTTTTGAACGTGTTGCCCTCGCCCCATTTTACACAGAAGCATCTCTGACAGATATTCTGACGCCGGCAAACTTGGCTCCTCTATTCAACTCACACCCTGAGGTCATTCAGACGCTCTTCCCGCATCTACCGCCCGATCTGCCTGCTTCTCCGTCTCCCGAAGTTCTGCAACAGATAATTGTATCTCCGCAGTTTAGAGCTGCTGTTCGCAACGTCGATATGGCCCTCCGGACGGGTCTATTGGGTGGTCTTGTACGATCGCTTGGTCTCCCAGAAGAAGCGGGAACAGGGATAGAGGCATTTTTGAGAGCAATACAGGATCAAGCAAATAGAGAAGGAGCGGGTACAAGTGGTGAGAGCATGGATACAGACTGAGAATGAGCCGATTTCCTGTTTTCTTGGTCTTCGCTTCATTGTGATATCATTGTGATAGTAGTTATCGCAAGGGCCATGAATTATCGTGGTGTTTGGGTCGCATATGCTAGGAACGGTATGATACAAAAGTAAGCTGATGGACGAAATGGTCAGTGACTTCGCTCGGAGAGCCATTTCAAAACGATGTCTCTATTGGGTCGTGAGTCACAGGAGCAGCGGGACCGCATCAGGATGACATACAAGTTGTGTTGTGATTTCATGGAGCACTTATGGGACGATTTGATCAGGGCAAATCAATTGAGCAAAAGACACATGATATCTTCTCACCGAATAACACTACGGGGCCAGGCGGAACAATTAGCTAAGTGCGCTGGGGATGGGCTGGGGATGCTCACCGAAACGGGGCGGTTCTGTATCTTGTCCAGTTGCCTGGGTGACAAAATCAGCAATTATCATAGGACGAAGCATAGAAAGCTCACAGGGCCCTAATAAGTTCAGTGACTGGAGCATGGCCTTCGAGGTCGTTCTTGTTCCCGAGCTAAACAAGGCTGCGGATTGAGTCCCAAGTGATGTTACTCAGAGATGAGTCTTACGACGAGCAGTGGTACACCCGTTAGAGTCGGTTGCGTTAGAAGTTGATGTAGTTCGAACGATGCGGTCTCGAATTTCTCTTTCTATGGGTGTTAGAAGAGTGAGTGGTCAGGCTTCAGCACTCCCTGGAGGAGACATACATCCAACGAATCAACAACAAAGCTACAAGATGTTGTTTGAACAAAGCGAGAAGCGAAATAAGTTTCTTGAAGTACTCACACGACAGCATCCACTCCATTGCAATATCGCTCCCAAATTGATCTGTACCTGGGCTGGCCTGCGCGAACAACGCCTCTAGACAGGGACCACTAGCAATCTCGAGAACGAATACGTACCCGCCAAATCCCATACCTTCAGGGTCACATTTCCTTTCCTGATCTTCCTAAAATGAAAGGCAACTGTAGGCACAACGTCCTCACTCCACTACCCCGCCCTATCAACTCCACGCGTTCCCCAGTTGTTGTATACGGGAAAAAGGTGCTCACTTGACCCGATCCTATAACATTAACGAACGAGGTCTTCCCGGATGCCTACAAGAATCAGTGTTAAGTACAATGTATTGTTGTGGGACAACGCATTGTAAGAGCAAGGGCGTACCTGTAATCCAACGATGGTAATTTCCGCGGTCTTTGAGAAGAATAGCCTGGGAGCGTCGATAAATGAACACGTTGCTGCGACTTAAATGCGCGAACACATACCCGGCAAACCAACTCAGTAGGGATGAGAAAAAAGAGACCATGTATGGAGCAGATTTCCTGCGTGCTTTGTCGATGTCGAAGGAGGTCAAGTGTGGTGAGCTCGGCACAGTGGGATGACGCACGGCCCAATCGGGTCGGAAACAGCTGACTCAGCATTTCGATCGGGCATATAGACGCCCAGTGATTGGTCGATCTCAGATTCGAATTTTCAATATTTGCATCGTGCGCCACCGGAGACAGCTGGCTCTTGTCTTTTCAGAACTTGGACTACCTCACCAGCCTTTCCTTTTCTGCCCGTCTTCCCTTGTCGACTACGAGCCATACCTTTGAATACGGCACAAGGGATTGTTCATGTTCGTTAGACAACATGTGGGCAGTAATCTCGTCAAGACAAGACTAACCCATCACGGTTCCCTACGTCGCACCTATCCGCTCTTCTCAAATGAAAAGAGAGATGCCTCGACCTCTCTCTCGCCCAAAGAGATTTTTGAAGGACCAGTACCGGACCCAGGCGATGGAACAGTCATAGTGGAATATGACTGGTATGGTCGGATGGTGGGGGAAAAACGACGAGCACGCCTTGTGAAAGAGGCCAAGGAGCGCGGTCGACCTTACCCCTCGTTTCGCACCATCAAGTATCAAAAGGACAAACTTCCTGACACAGGCCCTCCGATAGTACTTTATCGAGATGCGTCGCCGCTTCCTGGATCATACGAAATATCAAGTTACAAACCAAAACTGAAGGAGAAGGAGAAACAGAAGGACCGACTTGCTTCTTCTCCTCAAAAGCCCGAACCCTGGGACTTCTTGACCAAGAAAGTGCGGGTGACGGAGCCAGATTCTACCGACAGTCCCATAGAATCTGACGCACTCACTCCCACAACGACGGAAGTTCCTCCCGAATGCGATGGTCGAGGTGATTCAGTAGAGGAGAGTTGGGGTGCTGATGGTACGTGTCCCGGTCCATGAATAATGTCTCTTGAACACTGAAGAAACTGCAGAGCTATCTCCTCCACAGTCTGGACCTTCGTCCGATACCGTAGAGCAGGGATCGCACAAAAGTGATTACCCACCAAAAGAGAGTTCGGTAAAAAACCAGACGCGTATTGAATTGGCACAAAGTCGCCTAGCACATAGCAATGTCCCTTGGTTGCCCGACAGCGCAATACTTCTCGGTGTTCCGTTTCTCCCGCTTGCTCACAGCAGGGCAAGGTCGGGTGTGTTGGAACACAGGACGCCAACTCAAGGTCCTATTTTGCGAGGTCAGATACATATTCCACACGTTGATGATTCGGTGATCATGGGCTCATGTTTCCTCTGATCCCAGAGGTGAAACCAACTCAACCTCATCGACCCATTGCAACTCTATCCCATAATTTAGACCGTGTCCTATTCAAGTAGGCCCCTCCCTTCAACCTTCTGCTTGTTGTAGGTAATAATCTATTTTGGTATCCAGTCCAGGTGTTCATTGGTTGCAAGACCCTCGATCTCGGGTGTATAACTTCACACCATGGCTACAGAGGGTTCCGAAAGTTCAAGAATTCGCTTTCGGTAGAGTTCCCGGGTTCGTCAGAAGTTCCCAAGATACCGTACGCCCTTTCCTAGTCTCACCTTCTTGTCCGTCTGACTTCTTGTAGGAACTATCTGACCTTGCCAAACTAAATGAAGCCAAATTCACCGGTTCCACATCATCTCTCACGGGCATTCTGGGACAGATCTACTTCATGTTGTTTGCAGCACGTTACCCTTCTTACAAGAACCTAACTGGGAACTTCGTCAAAAAGGTTCGTCATATGTGCATATACTAAGTGTGTCGGCAAGCTCAACAAGTACTTGTTTTCTCCTCCCAGTACGCTGGCTTTACGCCTGGTCAACGCCTTCCGGTATCCGTTGTACTCCGTTACAATGACGGCGTATATTCAACCGACTCTAACCCAAAAGACCCTGGTTGGGCCGAGAAGAATGTTTTGACATGGATGGTAAAGCCCTGCGAAAACGTTGGTTTACCCCAGATCTTGATTCGTCTTATTTAGGGTACTATGCTTGAGAAGTTCCTTACAACCGACGAAGAGGGATTTCAGAAGTATCTTCGCTCGCATCCGGGAGAAGAGGAAATGGATAACCGTCGAGAAGCATATCGTTACGCTCAAGTCAGCCTTACGCTTTCTCACTTTTATAGTGGTTCAGAATCTTTGGAATCTGACTCGTATATATAGCATGGAAACTACCTCATGCGATCACAGTTGGATTGTCATGATCCCCGACTTCCAGGTACTGGTGTTTTTGACATCAAAACTCGTGCCGCGTTGCCTATCCGTTTGGATATGATGAATCACGAGGTCAGTTTTGGAGCATTGTCCTTGCATAGCATACGCTTACAGATATTATCGCAGGAGAACTCCGGGTATCTCATTCGTACCCTTCGAGGCGATTACGAAAGTTTCGAACGAGAGTACTATGACCTCATCCGATCAGCATTCTTGAAGTACAGGTGCGCATATCACGATTGTCGTCCCAAAAGTCGACATGTCTTCTAATTCTCTTAATCAATGTAGTCTTCAGGCACGGATAGGAAATATGGATGGTATTCTTGTCACATATCATAACACCTCTCAAATATTCGGCTTCGAATATGTGCCCCTGCAAGATATGGATGAATGTCTATATGGAAACGCAGAAGCTGGACCTCCCGTCTTCGATAACTGTATCCAACTGCTCGAAATCATCTCGAACGAGATCGTGACGTACTTCCCCGAACAGGTGCGCAGGCACTCCTCTTCTCACACATCATGGAGTCGTACAATACTCATTTTTTATTGTGCCTTACTCAACTTAATGGCGTTACCTCTTCACAGACCGTGGCGTGCACTTGGAACTCGGAACTTATCACGAAAGGTAGTGGTACCGGAAGATACGTCCTGAAGATCTTTATCGAGCCCTATTCGTGGAATCCCTTAAATGGGGAGAAGCCAATCGTTCAGCTTGATGTGACTGCCATCAACTACATTGGGGATGCACCTATCAGGCCGACCTTTGTCCCGGATCATATGGGACCAGCAGCACCATGTAAGCCTCTGATCTTTGGTGTACTCACAGGACTGATCCCACTGACCCAATCATTGTAATCTTCCCATCCTCTATTCACGCATTCATCCCTGTCCTCTTCATCATCATCCAAATATTCATGAACTACAGGGACCGTTCACTGGTCGATAACCACCCGCAATGACCCACACGACGTGATCCGCGCACGCCTCGCTAGAGTCCAAGACGCACAAAGCAACTACTGGTCTCTACCTACTGGTGTCAACGTCGAGTCAATGGAAGACCGGTGGCACTTCATGAACTACGGCAACTCGCCGAACAAGGTCCCATTCCCTCAGGGGATGTTCAGAGAACCCGATGATCGTATCATGCGTCTTCGACAATTGGCTCGAACGGGAAGGCAAGATACAGCCAAGTTAGCGAAGATCGAGGAAGGGAAACCGAAAATGGTTTTGGGGGACAAGTCCTTTGCGGAAGCCATGAGACGCCATTTAGAGAGCCGGAGGTCGGAACTCGATGCTTCTGAGACTGAGGAAGAGAAAGAGGCGGAGGAACAATTGTTGAAAGAAGTCCAGGAACAGGGACAGGATGGGATAGACACCTTGACCGACAAGATTTTCGCATCAAAGTCGAAGCAGCAATTCGCCTTTCAAAATTTCGACGCAAGATTTGTCGACTTCAAGATGCCGGCACCACCACCTACACCTACCACAGAGGTTTCCTCCGAAACGTCACCTCCTTCAGAAGAACGCAGCGAACCCTCGCCTTCTTCTCCTGTAATTTCGGAGACAGAATCTCCAGTACCCCCAGAGGAACCTGAATCCGAAATTATCGATACCTCAACGACCACACCCCCTCCCACAGAGACACCCCCACCGACGGAAATAAATACCCCAGAGGAACTTACTGCCACTGTTGCTAGTGTAGATGCAGCAATAGCGCGCATATTCGGAAGCAGCTCCGCTCCCCCTCAGGAGGATCTCTCTGATCCCGCTACCACCTCCACCATCAACGACTCGTCTACCGAGACCACCGCGGAACCCACGGTCCCCCCTGAGGTCATTCTACCTTCCCATATCTCAATAACCGTACCAGCTACGATGGAAAGGAACATTCGACTTTGGATTCCTTTCTCGCAATGAATCAAGGATACCTTGCACCATGGCATCACGCACACAACATGAGCGCAGGTGATAGGTCGTATTGGTCGTAGATTTCGGATATATCTGTTATGCTATCGTTTTTGTTTGTTGGAAAGTATTCTAGTACCCCATATTACACCATTTGTAATCTTTTGGTAATACCAACTCGCATGAGGTAGACAAGCAGACAGACATGAATAATCACCACATCTCATAACTCATACCTCGATGAAATGCCACTTGAATGCTTGAGTAAGTCGGTGGATGGAAGAATCTGAAGGAAGCAGACGTGCACGGTGGACACTAGTACGAGTAAATGAGAGGAAACGGGAGGAATAAAGAGGTACAGAGGGGTGATTGAATGAATTAGTATTCTACATTTCAGGATGTTGAACCTTTCTTTCTTTACACGACCACGACAAACACAAGATAATGAAACACGACACAAGAAAAAAAAAAACCCTAGGAACGCTTATACTAGTTGGTTTTAAATGACGGAGTTTGTTGGTATAGTATACTATGAAACCTGTAACCTCTACCGTATGCAAGAGCCCGGAGAGTGACGCGTGACGAGTAATGATGAGGACAAACACAGACAGGGGAAAAAGGAGAACCGACGAAGCAGAACGAAACCAGTAACTTAGACTCATACTCATCCTAACCAACACCACACCCACCCAACCCACCCTACCCAGCAACCTTCCTCCCCAAAGTCTCCGTCGACTCCGTCTCAACCTCCGTATCCGCCTCCTCATCCGCCTCCACCCCCCTCTCATCCTCCTCCTCCCCACTCCTCCCCATACTCATCCCAATCATCTTCTGCTCCTCCTCCTCATCATCATCCTTCCCCTTCCTCTCAATCTGATCTCTCATCGTCGCAACATCTTGATCCACTTTCGACACCACCCTATCTTTCTGCG
>JANAWD010000357.1:0-39357 GCA_027627245.1 Meripilus lineatus | reverse complement strand
TATTGANAGANTATANNATNNNTNNNNAAACAATATCTATTGATAAATAATATCTCAGAGTTATTTCTTCAAAAATTAAAAGAATATGATAATTAGAAAATTATACAAATTTTAATAATTAATTTATATTCAAGAGTATATTTTAATATTATTGAGTTTATTTACTCATTCTTTTCTGTAATATCTATAAGCATAGACTTCTAGATAAAAAACAAAGTCTTTTATAAATAAAATTAGCTTCATTCAATTTAATCAAATAAAATATATAATAAAATGTATATACAACTTGATTTAGATTATTATCAATATACTAGTACACTCTATTGTCTTTTATCTCTTAAATTCATAATTCTTGTAATTAGTATACTAATTTCAAAAATGAGATGAGTTAGTTTAATTGTTTATTTTCTATTATACTTTAAATTAGTGAAGGAAAGAGATCTTTTAATTGAGAACAAGATTCTCTAACAAATTGATTGATATCTTCTATTTATACTTCTAACTATATATTTATAGATTCCCATAATTTCTCAATTTCTAATATATATCTGCAAGTATATATTATTGTATAAATAGATAGAATTAAAATAGTCTATTGATAGGCTCAAAGGATGTTTGTAACTTGAGCAAACATATAGCACATATAATCTCTAAGTTGCTCCTGTATGTAAGAAGCCTGATCCTCGAAAAGTTGATTGAGTAGAATCTTAGTCTTATAACATGAGATCAATAAGTAGAATATATCAGCTACAAGTATCTTATATCATACATCTTGATATTTTTACTTTGATATATAGGATTAATCTCCAATTATCTATATACTGTGACTATCCAACTTAACTTTTATTTATATTTCTATTGAATTGTGATACTCTGGAATTTTCCGTTTGATGTCTCAATGAATATCTGGTAAGTGACAATATTTGAGAGACCTCTCGAAATGGGAGGTGCCACCACTAAGACTTGATCCCGGATTGTTTTGTCAGGAGAACCTGATCATTTGCACTGATTTACAAACCTCTGTATTTCAACTCCATACTGGTTCGTGGTACGCAAGGTTCTTACTATTAGGAACGACGATACGTTGGCACAATCCGCATGTCGAGTTCCCCCTTCGAGCAACCTAAGTTAGAAGAAGCACGTCATTGACACCAGCTGAACATACACCTATATGCACCCATACGGAGTCCGAAGTCCTGTCAATCAACCTCGAACTTCGGCAAGCATCGTCCGAACCTTGAGCACTACATCGAAGCCATCACCCGATTCACCCCTCGAAGTTCAGCCCACCCGCTACATCGCCTGAGCTCGCCATGATCGGATTCACCCCCCTCTTCATCCAGCGGCAAATTTCGTAGTGCGGTCAAAGGGAGCACGATGACGACGGAATCTGCGATCTCAACCTGAATCAAGATGCGCCGACAACGCCTTCTGATTTATTCGTGCCTTCTTCTTTCGTTTTGCAAACGGTGCTAAATCTACGATTGAGAATTAACCTTTAACATTGCGTACCCGTCGATATACCAAATGGCAAATGCCCGTTCAATCCTGTGCAATCTAACGATCACTACGCTATAACAACATAACCAACAGGTCCTCAATCACAATTCGTTTTAATGTTGATTATCATCAGGACTCACCAGAAAGAGAACGATGAACCCGATTGTGCGGGCCAAAGTAATAAAGGTGATAAAGTAATTAAGTGTCAAGGGCGCAGATAATTGGTCGCTCGTGATTGTCCGTGGAGTTGTCGGAACGAAGAACCCTGACAGTGACACGCCGACGAAGGAAGACAATGTGTCGGTGAGTCGGCGAGATAGATGCCACCCGGATGTCGGCTCGCCCCGAAGCACTTTGCTTTTGCTCGACCAAAAAGGCGATTCGTGGGTCCAAGCTTGTGGATGTCTTGTTGTCCAGGGCCGATGAAGAGTTCTTGGTTGTTGAGTGGCACTTGCGGCGGTTGCTTCTTCATGGGCGTTGTTGAGCGCCGTAGGTGATGAAGTCGATCAAATGGGTTGCCCATATTCACGAGAGGGGATTCTGTGCAATCACGATTATATATTTCACAAGACACAATGTCAATACACGAACTCTGCAAAATAGAACAAAATCGAGGACCAAATGGCTATTAAAATCTTGTCCCTTCCCTCACTCCGCAGAAGGAAAGAAGGGGATCGAAGAACAACAAAAGACCGACTCGATACTCGAATAGAAATGAACAGAAAACGAGAATAGCTGTAAGATACCGAAACTCACTCGACACGTATACGCACTAGTAAACAGCTTCTCACACACCACTCTCACAAACTAGAATCGTGATTGCACCTCCCACCAAGGGTTGAAAAGGCCCACCGGCACGGCACGACAAGTTCAGCGACGGGACGAGCATGGGATACAACGCTCAATGAAGAGACGTAGATTCCTCGTGCCTCTCACACATTGTGTTAGATGTGTGTGCGCCGTACTCACGCATACATCCCCTCTTCACTCGCGTCGGCGCCATAGAACTTCCACAGCAACCCAGCGTCCAAATCTTCTGCCACGTCCGTCTTTGTCCCAACAACGCCATTAAATTGGAACAGTGACTTTCTCTGCACAGAGATATCACGTATCAGATAAACAGATAGGCGACATGATGTGGCCAGGGTAACTACGCACCAATCCGAGTGAGACCTTGATCGCAGGCGGACCAGGTCTATACTTGGCCAGCTCCCATACGTTCCCCAAGTCCGCATCTCCACTGCTCGTATTCGACTCTTGCTGCTGAAGCTCTCCATCTTCCGAAAGCGCCTCGTTATCGCTCAATGTAGGAGGAGTACACGTCGACGCTTGAGATGTGAGTTCATCTTGTCGGATGAGTTTGAGGATATTCTTAGCAGCGACGTCGGCCTATATGCGTGTGATAATTTAAACGACAACGTGAGCATGGGAATTGCACAGACGTGGGGGCGGAAAGGAGGTAAAAGGGTATTTGAGATGAAATGAATCAAACTCAAATGCTGGCGTCGATAGCGACGTCGGGGAGTAAAAATAGATTATCTGATAACGAGGGAGCGGGGGACAAAAAAAAAGGAAAACAAAACGGAAAGTGAGGCTTACCTGGAAGTATGCGTTGTGTCCTGCGTTAATGGCACCGAACGAATCAGCGGCGTCGCCGATGGCGAACATGTTCGGGTGGACGACTTGGAGATGGTCATCACCATCCTCCTCTTCTTCTTCCTCGTCTTCCTCTCCAACCTCGTCCTGCTCCTCGGTTTCATGTTCTTTGGTTGATTGAGCCTCGACTTGGTTATCAAGTGCGTCCCCAGAGCCAAGGTCCAGATCAGAAACAGAGTCGGAGTCATCAGAGTTCACAGAAGAGAAAGCTAGTTCTTGGAAAGTCCGACGAATCTCGAGTGTTGTTTCGTCATCAGAAGAGGAGGGTGTATCGATGAGAGTGGTAGAGTCAGTAGAAGGAATGGTAGACGAATCAACGTCTGATGAAGTAGCAGAAACAGTGGGGGTAGTGACAGGTACTGCGATCTGTAGCGTTCGCTTGACACGAACCATACCCTTGGATGTTCCCTCGGGAACAAGACAATCCGGCAGGAAGTCCTTGAGGAGAGCTGTGTTGGGTGTCTGACCCGTGCATAGCAGCTAACGTGCACGAAGACGGAGATCATGAACTCGGCTGTTTAGCGAGCTGTGTGGAATGAAAACACGCACCACAACCTCTGCGCGGATCTCTCGACCACTGAGAGTCCTCACAACTCGCTCATTTGACTTGGCGTCCTCGCCGTGCCATGAGAGATCTAAGCGTTCACCAAGGATAGTAGTGATGTTGAAGCCAGAGAGTGATGAAAGGACTGCATGAAAATTGTGAGATTACGTCGTAAAAGGAAGGAAGATGCGGGGATTGGCATTCCCATGAGAAGGGAAGACAGTAATACCCGACGATAACCCCAAGGCATCGCACTGCGATGTGTGTAATACCCGGTATTATTCGGCCTTGGGATCCCTTCTCCGTGTGGAGGAGGGTATGTCATTGGATGGTGGGTCGGGTAGAAGATAGGCACGATCACACAGGGAGGAAAAAAGCTGACTCACTCTCATCGTGCATGGCCTCATCGAATCTAGGGAGTAACTGAGAACGAGAGTGAAGTAGGGTGGCATGTTTGGTAGGGAACACTTCTGCAATATCGGTCGCGTACTCTGAGCGAAATTGGAAAGTGATGTGAGTATGCAGATCGTTTCGAGCATTCGGTGACATGCGTCACTCACGGACACCAAGGGCGCCACCGCCGACGACCAGTACACTTGATGCATGTTCGAGACGCTCCCTGAACCTCCTCAACCATGCGATACCACCTGGCTTTGTCCCGCGGACGATCGGGGTGAGCGAAGATGTCGGACATGGAATGGACCGATGATCCTCGCACTTCGCAACGGGGTCTACCTCGGGTGAAGTCTCTTGCTGCTTAAGTCCCTCTAGTTCCGCATCAGCTTCATCGCCCACTGGACCCCACAGGTTGATAGGGGCGGGAAGGTGACTCCCAAGGGCGTATACGACATAGTCGAACTCAAGCTTGGGGTCAGGGCCATAGATGCCATGTTCTGGGAAAGGCTTTGAGAGGGATATGTAGCGATCATTGATTGAAGTGACTTGGGCATGGAGGTAGATATGTCGGAGGGATGTGGAACCGTGTTTGAGGATATCGGTGTATGGAATGAAAGCCTTGTGTTCGTGGCCGGGGATGACGGCGTATCTTGGAAGGACGTAGAGATGGTTCATGTGGGTATTCCGATCGACCATAACTACTCTCCAGTTGTTTGGCAGCTGGGCCGCGAGGACCTGAGCAGCGCGGCTGCCTGTGTCGAGGATGCAAGTTGAGGCATGATTATGTGGTCGAGGGGGTGAGGGGACGTACCACCATATGAGGCACCGAGAACAGCGACTGTCTTCATTGCGGGGGGAGTCTAGGTGTGATTAAGGGAGGTGGGGTATGGTAGTCTAAGTACTTTTTTGCGTTTAGGAGTGTGGGGATGTGAAGAGAAGGTGTGACCCCGTCTATGGCTCGGAACTGGAGGAAAAGGTGGTGCTTGATATTTGGACGGGGGACTTTTGAATGGAAACGGGAAGAGGATGATTGTTCCAAGCCAGGCAAGAGGGAAGGAGGGAAAGGAGGTGTGCGGGTGTGGTCGGATGAATGGTCGGGTGAGAAATACGAAAAGCCGTTCAAGGAGGAGCAAAGTCCCTGAGGCTAAGCCGTTTGGTGAGGCCAAGAGCGGAAATGCCAGAAATACTTCTGGACCATGCGTGTGTCCCGAAGAACGGCACCAGATGGCTACAGTAGCAAACGGTTGCGAGAATGAGCAGTATTTTTTGGAAAGTGTTTTGGGACATTGCTCACCTGGACTGTAATTGCTGTGGCGGCTAAGAAAGGGTGTGTGAGATCATCTGGGCCCGATGAAGCGGCGTGTGGCGGGCGATGTCTGGGCTTGTCAGATAAGCGGGCCAACCAGATAATCAGGAAAAACAGTTATCTGATAAGATCATCTCCCGATTGGTCCAGCACACCATTGTCACGCGAGTGACACCACCCGAAAAAATGGGAATCATATCATATCTGATAACTTCCAATCACAATGATCTCCGCCCAGGACCCCAAACGTTTCAACCGCAAACAACTTCCAATCCACATCTGCACTTTGCCATCTCATTCTCATCCGCCGCAACTTTTGTCCTCTTCCAAATCTCCTACCGCCGCCACATCTCCCAAAATAAGTCCCAATCATTCACTAAAATCGACCTAGACACTGTCCGGATTAGCCTTTCGCTGCTTATACTCTCTTTCAACTCTCGTCCGAAATAGACACCGGCCCCTTCTTTGGGAAACATCAACCAAACAATCCTCGTCCAATTGACGGTTGCCCACATTTCCCTTGGGGTGGCATACCTCATCATGTTCCGAACCGTCATTCTTTAATTCCCGTCCAGTCGTCCACACGGTCGCTGTCTCCTTGTCCAATCATATCCTACCTGTGCTGACCTGTGCTTGCCCCTTTGTACACCCAAGAAAGAGCATGGCACGACATGCCGAGGGCAGCAGACCCACCCCAATAGCATCCACCGAATGCCACCTATCTCCATACGCTCCTCGTTGGCTCATGTCCCTATCTCTCGCTACACAGAATTCGGATCTGCTCTGTAATCCAGGCGCAAAAAGGGTCCATCCAACCCAACAACTCAATAAACCCATCAAACAATCTTGTCCTTTTGCATTTTGCATTTTTTCCCTTGGTCTCATTTCCATCTTTTATGGTATGTTTCACATTTGACTGTTGCTCCGACTCCTCACACGGATCTTCCGACATTTTCCTCACCCTCACCCGCCCAACAAACATGCAACAAAGTCGAAGCCTTCTTAGCTTCGCTTTTGAGGGTTCTAGGCTCGCAGGCCCCCTTTAACTAAGGTTCTCTCCTTGCCAGGTCGACTCCCTGTGGGTCTTTCCTTCGGTCAAGAGCGAACGAAGAACTTGTCCAAATGACCTGTCGCAGGGGCCAGCAACCGCATGCGCTCCTTCGCAGATCACCCCAAACCAGGCCATCTCTGTCTGCTAGCTACAGAGGCTGGCAACATTCACCAACACGACAAAAACACCTGAGCGGATTGATCGCCCAATGGGTAGGTCGGTCGGTCGGATGGCCGATATCTCGCTTGCCTTTGCAAATCCCCCGTTTGTCGTCAGACAATATTTCCGATGTATTGCACCACAGGATCACTTGATTCAGGCGTTCGCAATTTGTGGCATTCCTTGTGAGTGTTGAGAATGACGATGATGATGTGGTGGTGGTGATGGAGGCCGTCCTATCAGTCTTGCGTCTCCGCTTCTGAGTTCCTTTATTCCGTCACCCCTGGATACTTGTATCTATTTTCCGGGAGTTGGGCTCTAGGATTATTGTTGCCTGCATTGGCAGGAACGCACCGCTGGCATTTTCCGTTCTGACCTTCTTTTTTTCCCGACGAATCACAGAACCTACTTGGTGTTCCCCAATTATTCTTGCTATTGGACGAATTGTCGAGATGTCTTACATCCCGATTCAATGGGAATCCCCTCTTTTTTGTTCCTTCCTTACAATGAAATCGAATCGGAATCCCACCTCAGTTGGCTCTTCAAATGGAATAGCTCCGTCTTAAATATTTCGAGCGAACGGGCTGGCTTCGCGCACACACCCATGGGTTGATTCTGTCATCTCGACTGACGTATCTGTTCACCAGATCACCTAGAACGAGTCCGAACCTGCAGAATGATGACAGACTTCGCACGAGTCCGCCTGTGCTCACAAGGGCCAAAGACACCCTTGGCTACCCTTCAAGGTCCCGTGCACATGGGTTTGTACCGTCATCATTGATAAGTTTTCCGTGGATTCAGTGGGTCAATTATGACGCTTAGAGTCGGATTTTGGACGTCGCTGAGCAACCCGAGAACTCTTTTCCCGGCTCCTCGCGCTCGTCCACGGTATGTCATAACCCAATCGCAAGGTCTAGTCTTCATATTCTGTCTAACTTTCCATTATTTTTCTCACATTTTCTTTTGCATATTCTTGTTCTCGGAATCTTATAGAGGCTGGCTGCTATGCCCGCAGCACGCTTCAAGAGTGAACCATACATCATTTCGGTTGTCGTATCATTTTTTGACTTGACGGACTGTCGTTGCGCTGACCGGCGTATCGTCGCTTGTCAATGAATGGCAGACGAAAGGTTATCGGTGCCCTGGTTTCAATGAACCGGCTCGGTTTCTTGCGAGTACGACCTGAAGTCTAGAAAGGATTTCCCAAGTCCCCGCTTTCTGCTGTGTATTCTGGATCCTCGATGCCCCAAAGGTTAACAGTGTATCCGCGTATGCGGGTATCAATCATCTTGCAAATGGCATCGTGACGTGTTGTATCATTTTGCCGTTCTGGTGTGTATCTCCCCCAAACTTCTGCGTTCCCCATTCATTCAGTTTCGCAGTGTGATTGTCTCGGAGAATGCCCTCGAAGCTCGAAGTTGCGCTTCATTCAGTGGCTCTGCAAGAAGCTGGTATGTCAGGTTCTTTTTCTCCCTTTGAACGTCGAATCTCAATCATTGACGACATATCCCGATTTGGAAACACCCAGGGTTAAATCATATCATTGACGTCGGAAAGGGCGGTATCATTTCTATCATGAGGCCATGCTGTATCTTCCGTTCCGTCTCTGTGACTTATATAGATGTAATGTTGGACTGATCATCCTCCTTGTCTCCATCTTGGATATGCTCACTTGTGCCTAGTTCATTGATACCGGCATTTACACGGACTTTTTGGACCTTGTCCCTTTTGGGTCGTTGAATGTGGATCTTCCGGCCACAGGACCAGAATACTGCGTCGCACCTTCGCTGAGAATCGTGCTGCGGGGAGCCGGGGATGGATGAGCGGGGATTCCGTGCTTCCCATCTCTTCATAGGACCACCTTCATGTTGGATGCTGCTCGCTATGGACGCCTTCCTGTGCGGATCCGTAGTCTTACAGAGGCCGCATCTCAATATAATGTAAGTGAGAACTTCTGGGTGATTCTTGTCCTCAACGCCGCTCTCGAATCGGTCTCTTCATCCAGAGTCAGTGCTCGTTAAAACATATCGAGCACTTCATCGTGCATAGGGCGACAGTCTTCTTTCAGGACATCTTCCGAATAGGGTGTATCCTCAAATCTCAAGAAATCCGAAGTCTGTTCAAGACCAACAACGCTCGAGGAACCACACCATGACACTTCAACATGCAACACAGCTGGTCACATGTGCCCGCTGGGCTGTCGACGACTTGGCCAACCCCGTTTCTGATTCTGGTTAGGGTCTCCCTCTTCTGTCTCACGCAGCTTGCTTCCAGAGACATCATATCATGACGTGCCGCACATCTTGCATCACGCATCTTTGCTCAAAATTTTTACAACCTCCAGTGGCTCCTTCCCAACATTTGACTCCGATTGAGCCTCAACTCAGACAGGTAGATCCCGTCCTCGAGTTCTTCTTGATCGGCGTCTTGAACCCCTCGACTCTTCCTGTAAATTTAATTAACATTTTGCAATTACTGGACCACCGACAAGCACGTCTTCGAAGTTCGGATTGGCGTCAGGTATGGTGTTTGACGAGTTTTGAAAGGCCAAGAGAGGGTTTTTCTGTGCGAAGAAAGCCACGCCGTTCATGGGTGGTCGTTTGGCGTTGGGTGCTGATTCAGACACAAAAACACGCGTGTTATAGCGTGGTTTAGGTTCCTTCGAGAGAGTTCTGCCGTTGTGTTGATTGTCGTCACATCGCGGGCGTTCTCTTGTTCTGAAAAGTCCAAACCTTGAGAAGATGTCTCAAGTTGAATGTTGGATGGTGATGTCTTCTTTTTCTAGCGCGCAACGCGTTTTGTTATCTGTTTCGATGATAATCATTGATCTTATCTCTATTCACTTTTCCCACTCACTGCGTGAAGTTTCCCATCCCTGTGTCAGCGATCGTATCTGCTGACTATCACGTTTCATTCAGATCGCATCCATGAAGGATATCATGATCGTCTGTACGTCACAAAACCTCTGCTTTCTCGCAGGATAGTCTCAGCAGTTTCCTATACTACCATCTTCAGTATGTTCCACCAAGGATAGGATCCCGTCGATGTAGCCACGAAGTTCTCTCCCAATTGCAAACCGGCCTTGGGTATCTTCAAGGTTCATGCAACAAGTGCCCGAGACGTCGATCTGTTCCCCCGGTCGTTTCTCGGATGTAAGAAGTGTCCAGACGGCCTCTATCTGTCTTGCCTGTGCAGATGTTGAAACCTCTCGAGAGCCTACCTGATCTCTGCTGTGCTCCAACTCCCGAGTGGCGCAATGATTATCTGTCGTTTATGCTGCGTAGAGGCAAGACAACAGTGTTCGACACGACTATACCAGAGGAAAGTATCATGCAGAGTGGGACACGTGGGTATTCGCAGCATCCCCTTACCTGATATGGTTCGCCTTGGTACCACTGATTCTGACGCGCTCGGAAAGCACAGTTTTCAGCGTCTTTTCTCAGGAAATCCCGACCCCACACGGGCGATCGAGTTCGCAGGTGAGTCATGTTGGGTTCACGTTCCTGAAGACGCCAATTGTTGACATTTTATTCGACGGACAAGTTACCGAGTTCCAGAACCATTGAGTTGAGGGCTATGCAGGTCGACACAAGAACACCTGGAATTTCCTCATATTCCTCATTCTACGAACCTACTCACTTGAGGTCTGTTACAGATTGAAGGGATGCTTGATTCGTGATGTGTTGGTCAGACCGAGAAGATATCAAAGTTCTAAGATCCTGAAGAGTGCCCCTGTCTCGGGAATACATGGTTAGTTCAGTCACTGCGGCTCCGGATAACCTTGTAGTACAGTCCTGATGGCAGATTCCCGACCAATCTCAGGCTATGCGCAGGATGCGGAGTCGGTGCAAGGGTGACTCGACCCTTGACTGGCGCCCCGGGTCGATCGTGCAACTCTTCATAGAATCAGCGAAGACTGTTCATATAAAATCAGAATGAAAACCAGGGCTACAGAGTCATTGTCAAACTCACCAAGTTCTCTCGACTTCAGCAATAACCATCAGTACCGCAAACACCCCAATCATATCTTCGAACCGTAGTACAGATATGTTCTCCTCATCGAACCCATCATCCTCTTCTCTACTTTCGGTGGCATCTACGACGCCCCTCAACCCCTCGTCGAAATCACAAAAAGACTACCTCTCCGCATTCGGTGCCCTACAATCTTCGTACGGTTTCTGTGGTGCCGCACCCACAGTTTCGAGACCACATTCGTCCAAGTCGACTTCGCGGTCATCACGGTTCGCCGAACCTTCGAAATCTACGCCTGATACGCATACATCTTCGAAAAACTTTGAAGAGGCGTTTGGGAAGTTGGTGTCGTCATACGGCTTTGCTTCGCCTGTGAAATCCGGCAAGCCAAAGACACGGTAGATGGCGATAGTTCATCCCGTCCCATGGTGTGCGGGTCTGTCTTATTGAAAGAGGCCACTCTTCCTCAGGTGGGACAGCCCATATAATATGTTACTTCGAGACAACGAGACTGACAAACCACGCATAGCCATAGTCCCCCGATCTGTCTGGACATCCATTATCGCTTTCGGAGTAACGAAGGGTATGGATCAGAGATAGCGAGCGACGAAGGAGTGCTCGTCGGCGCTATGACCTTCAGATAATCACATCTTGTCTTGGAGTTTTCATTTACCATATTCACGGACATTGATCATAATGGCAACGTAGTACAAACTTCAGATGCGGCGTATATGCAATAATGGAATTTCAGAATTGTCAGAAAGTCGGTCAAATAAGATGAGAACAGCCTGAAGGAGGTTCAGAGGATCAGAACGTCGAGTTCTGAACCATGATCATTCGTTGAGTTGATGTGGCGCCAGCCTGAGTGGCCACCAACGATGAGCCGAATCCACATGTTTTCCAACCACCACATTCCCCCAATCCACTCAGTGTCCAAGCATAAGGTGGCACACTCAGTCTCCACCTATTGTTGCTATGGTTCACGAAAATATTGATGAAGGTACTAAAGGGAACTCTCTCGAGACCCTTTTACTTGCCTCAGCAGATCAAATATGCAGTCTACTCACCAAGGCAGAGATGTCGTTACCCTCGAGGTGATACTTCGCGATTTACTACTGTTCTACAGGTATTTAACCATGAAGGTCCGTAGACTCTCGATGCTTTCGTTCGCTGGTCTCTCACAAGAAGCCGTACGTTGTTTCTCCTCCTGAGAAACTTCCCGTCTAAGCTTCCTCCTCAGGCGGCAGAAGTCGAGTTCAAACTCGTTAATGCTCTGCGTGTCCTTCGTACCGATAGAAATAAGGAACAGAAAATAAACCAACTTCCACCGGAATGTCTTGCTACGATATTCGACATCCTTTGCTCTGACTTCCATTCATACAAATTGCATCCCGAATTCTACCATTTCGAACCTCCTTACTTTCCGGCGTTGTTCGTGTCCCAGGTATGCGGATACTGGAGGACTATCGCACTCACATATCGCCGGCTATGGAGCTTCATCAGTATCGACCATTTCAGTCCATCTTCTGTCATCCGACTATATATTGAACGATCAGGGGACTCCTTGTTCAATATTACTCGGAATGACACGGAATCTGACTTATCGTCAAGCCAATCCAAACTCCTCAGAGAGATATCCCCCCACTTCTCATCACGGCTCAGATTCCTAGATATAGGAGGCGAGCGTAATGCTCTCAAGATTTTCCCCGCCCTCTTCCAGCAGCCTCTCAGCAATCTTCGTTGCATCTCCATCCAACGCATCCGCTCCCGAGATCGTGCGCACGGGGTTTTAAACCTCCCATTCTCAGAGGCACCCAAGCTCAGTCACCTATCAATCTCGGGTTGGATCTCATTCCCAGTTGCAAAACTGCAAAACCTTACGTGCATTGACCTTTGTACGAACTTGGAAGGACAAGGGGTGTCACAAGCATCATTCCTCCAAATCATGGAACTTAATCCCAAGCTCGAGGTCCTGACCCTTCAGAGATGGACCTTCACAGAACCTAGCAGCCGCCGAAGTGTTCCCGCACAGTGTCTTCGTCACCTTTGGTTACATCATTGCGGAGAAGCTTCTGTTGCCTTCATACTACGCTCCCTCAAATTTTCCGATACCATTTCTATCAGCGTAATCCATAACATCCCCCGCAATGATACTCCCAATCAGAGCGACCTTGATGAGGTTTTGAATATTGTGGAGACCCTTTCTGTCACAAGATTGGGCCTCTTCTCCGCGTATGTTGATGATTCCTCCGAATCCGAGGCGCATTTCGTGTTCGCAAATCAAGCAAGTGTGCTTGTGTTCCAATTCAATTTCAGTATATCTGGGTTCTCACCTTATTTGGCTGTGTGGCTAAGGCACATCGTCTCCCTCCCATCGCTTCACAACATCCAGGAGTTGTACTTCGGCCTCACGATGACTGGTAGCAGCAGTTTCTTGGCTGCGCGACTCAAGGAATGGTTCTTTTCCCTCCCTAATCTCAACAAGTTAGCTGTGTTACCTTTCGATCAAAAAGACGGCACGATTCCCGAAGAGTTAGGCGGACTGGTAGTAGAAAATGGGGTTGTGGGTTGGCCACATTTATCAGAAGTCAAGATCTTCCGTTTTCCAGCCGAGCTCTTTGGGTACCTCGCAACCGACCCCCCGAGGTACGACCTAGATGGACCACCGTCTTGGTGGGAAGGGTTCATAATGGTGATCAAGGACAGGGAGTCGAGAGGCTATCCGTTGTCGAGGATCACGGTCGATGAGGATTTGAAGCCCCCTGATGACCTCTCCACTTTACACCTGATCACGGTCCCAATCGAGTGTTTTGACTGGTACTCAAATACAGCAATCCTCATGCCTCTCCCACCATACCGAATCAACTTCTATCATGCGCGTTGGGAAACTCGTTGGTTAACAATACCTCACCCCTTTTTTAACTCGTTATGAGCTCCCCAAAATTCTTCCATAAACAAAGCCTACTACTCCTGAACTTGCGCTAGCATATCTTGTATCTCGTATTTCGTTTTTACTCTCTATGGCGGTTCAGATGAGGTATTGTAGGGATCGAAGCGGAACCACTGGTTAGGGAACATCAAGTTTATATAGATATCCTGTAAACGTTCAACTTTCGAAATTACAAGCATTTGCTCGTACGCGCTCATGTTTCATGGTATTAGCACTAGGAATAGGAGTGCTCAATCCGGTCGAGGTTGAACTCGCGCTCATCTTCTCTGCAAATATGAAATGCTGTACCACATCTGAGCAAGTAGCATGTTACGTTGAGAAAACACTCGCCGTGAGATCCATGGGAGGGTCTGAATCTCCCAACCCACAAGATTCCTCGCTGATAGCATTTTGGTAACATGGTTTGAAATGCGTCTTGCAAGGCTTTGCGATCGAGGTTCTCCTCATACGAGAGTTGAAGAGTCAGCAGAAAGTATTTGAGTCGGGTCAATTTGGAATCACTGAGAGCGTCATCTATATTTTTCCAGCCAGATTGCAATGTCATATGGGATCCGAGATCCGGGCTTTTGAAAACGCCGATATTGAGATGGACAAGTGAGGGGGATATGAGCTGGGAAATGCAAGAAGAAAAAGCATCGAATTGATGGGGGAAATGTGATGGTGGGATCATGATTCGGAGGTGCTCCAGTTTTGAGTGACTAGATAATGAAAGAAATTCTTCGAACAGAAATTTTTCAGCAAGAGAGCCAATAGGAGTTATGCATGGCTCACCGAACCGGGGATCATCGTCATCCAAGGTAAGATGGAGATATCTGAGAGAATGCACACATCGCTGTAGAATATGGTGCAGTTTGACCACATCAAACGAATCGAATGGGGCTTCCAATTCAAGTACGCTCAATGATGACAGATTCTGAAGCGATCCCAGCCAGGTCACCACGTCCTTCTTCCCCACATCGCTGGACGCGACATGCAACTTCTCGAATAGGTTTCGGTCCCTGGGGCAAAATCGTGCTGGCTGATTCCACCGACAATGGATAAGACGAAAGGCTGTGAGTTGGGGAAGGAGATTGATAAGTTGTACGATCTCGATGAAAGATTGGTTTGATAGCAACTGAAGAGAGATTGTCCTGGTGGTTTTGAAAGCAGAGGCTAGGCGAATGAAGGAAGGGTGTAGGGTGGGTAGTCGAATGAACTCTAGATGTGACAGGTTGACGAGGAGAGGAGGAAGTCGAATGAGGACCTTGTATATCCAATCATAGTAACACGGAGGGATCGATTTTCTTTCTGTCTTATTCTGCGTCTGGCTTTGTAATTGGATATCGAACTTTGATAACACTGATGGAGCTGAGCGTGCCGTGTCGCCTCCAATATTCCCTGCTGGTTGGGACGAAGTTTGCTCGGCATCTGACTCCGAGTCATCTGATGGTGTGGGGTCGGGGAGTGTAGACGAATGAACAGAAGTCGGGGGAATCGGGGGGATGCGGGCTAGGGGTGGATCTTGGGGGAGCGTGTTGTCAGGGGACGAGGAGTGTGTTGGCAAACAAGATGACCCGAGAGGTGAAGAAGGGGGAAGCGGCCATACCAAGAGGTACTTCGTTGCTTGGGCTATACGTGGAGATTGGGTCAAGACGTCGAGGAATGCTTCAGCTTGGCGAGTCGTGCTGAGGGCAACATGCTGAAAGAGATGGTGCTGGGACCTGTATACCCAATCTCGGCACACTAATGAACATGTATACAGTGCACCTATTGATTCTGTCGGGTTGTCCGTCGGAGCGAGTTCAGGCATTGGCAGATAGTCGATGACAAGCTCGCAGACTTCGATTGGGAGTTTCGAAGATTGCATTCGCGTCAACGAGGAGGTAGACGTATTCGAGAAGGAAGATATCAGACAAGGTGATGTGAGCGTCCTAGGCCGGTGGGACTCCCGAACAAGCCCAAGAGCGTCAGTCAGGAATTTGGCGATAATGGCATCGAAGGGGTGTCGATGTCTCATCAAACGGTCATTGACACTCCTTGGATTGTCTATTGTGGGAGGATAGAATACACAGAAAACCAGAACTTGCGGACACTATATAAATCAGTGTTCAAAATCGGTCTCACATGGTAGGAATCCGGAGTAGAATTTTACATGTCAGAATGGCATTTCTGCAGCAGATAAACCGTACAGAGAATTAAACACAGAGAACTCACAATCACTAACAAGACGGCTGGCCCATTCTTGAGGATACTTGATGTAGAATTATAAAGACTATCCTTGGAAATACTGTAGAAGGCTTACTTGCGATGGAGGTTCGAAAAACCGCACTTCAAGTTGATGAAGGGCGCTTAATTGGACACACTAATTTCCACGACACGCACCTTCGGTGACCTTCCTCTGTTTGAAGTTTGAACGTTTGTATTTTGGCTCGAACTCCTCACTCCTTCTCCACATTGGCTTCTACACGTTTTATCGATCTGCTCAACTATCAGTCATGGACTTCAACCCTCTTGAGGAAAGCATAATAAAGGGGGATGTACTGCACAACATAGCCACTACAGAGGAGATGATTGCCCCGGATACTCAGTGAGTGCCTCCAAAACATATGGTGCTCATCGTTCCTCAACGTACTTTTTCGACCTTGATCAGAACCCCGGTTCTTCCAAGTATCCTTTCGGAAGATTGTGACGGAGTACGTGCTTTGAATTCTCACCTGTTGATGGCAATTTCTCATTCCGAGTCATTATACAGGTTACCAGAGACAAAACTGGCCTTCTTTGCATTCTCCAACCCCTTGATGCTGATAGGAGGAAAGGATCACCAATTAAACGGCTCCCTCCAGATACCCTTGCGAGAATTTTTGATATTCTCCGGCTGGATACTCACCAATATGACCCGCATAACTGGGAGAATGACCTTCCAATCCTCGTTATATCGCACGTTTGCAGATCTTGGAGGGCCATCTCACTCCGTTCTTGCAGGTTGTGGAGCTCAATAAAGATTGGAGAATACACGTCGTGTGAGATCTTCCAGCTCTACATCGAGCGTTCAGGGGATACGTTACTCCATGTCAGCAAAATGGATGCCGAGGACCGTATCGAGGCTCTTGACGGGTTCTTCGAGAACACGTTTCCCCAAATTTCAGAACGCCTCGAGTTCCTAGACATCAACATTAACAGTATGGACAATTTACCTACGCTCCCCGCACTCTTCCTTCACCCCCTCACTCACGTTCGATGCCTAGTCATCTCTCATAATACCATCGAAGAAGCTCCGGTCATTGAAATACCATTACACAGGGCGTCGACACTCGAATGTCTGTCGATTTTGGGTCCGACAGTGTGGCCAATCGCTAATTTACAGAGACTCACTCACATTGAACTTTGTTCGCGCAACTCTGTGCAAACCACCTCACCATTGACATTCTTCGGGACCATGCGACTCAATCGGGAACTCAAGGTCCTGGTCCTCGAATGTTGGTCTTTTAATGGCCCTTTGGATCCCCAGGTCGTGCCTGTCCCGAGCCTTCGTCATCTGTGGATGAAAAATTGCGCTCCAAGAACGACCTCATTCATAATTTTTTCTTTCGTTTTCTCCGATACCATCTCAATCAGACTATGCAACAGCGGCAGCAATCTTGATCATTCGACGGTTGAGGATCTTATCCCACTCGACTTCATCGAGCATCTCACCATCTCGAGATTGGGTCTTCTCATACACAAATTCCGCCAAAGTACACGCACATCTAGAGCTCGCTAGCCCATCCACCACCTTGGCTATGAGCTTTTCGTACCCAATCTCCGTTATACTGAGCCACATACGCCCCAAGATCGAGCATCTTGTTTCCTTGCCATCCATCCTCCGAATCCGAGAGCTGCGTGTTGGCTTCACCTGCGGATGCCTCTTCTCCCAACACTTCGAAAGGTGGTTGCGTTCATTGTCCAATCTAACCAAACTGGTCGTCATCCCTGATGTTACGATCAGCACGCATCCTATTCCGAAGGAATTGAGCGGGTTATTGATGATGGAGGACGAGATTGTTAGTTGCCCTCAGCTATCCGAAGTGAAGATTTTCATCCACCGAATCGCTCCAGTATCGAGGCGGAAACTGCCATCTCATATCTGGTGGACAAAGTTTCTACAGGTGGTGGTAGCGAGGGAGCGAAGGGGCTACGGCTTATCGAAAATCCTCGTGGATCATCGTATCAAGCCCTCCGAGGGTATCCTCACCGCACATCCCATCTCGGCCTCTTTCGATTACTTCGATTCAGATATGGAGACTCTGGAGTCCCTTTCAGGTGCATATAGAGGCAGTTTCTACGAGGTTTTATGGGAGGATCGTTGGAAACATATACCTCATCCTTACTTTTGAACCTTGATGACGACGAATTCGAAGGGGGTAACATAGGCGCCCGCATTCCCCGTGGATGTCACACCAAAGATATATTCGAAGAGTTTGTTCGAGACGGCTGAAATCTTCCATCGCATCCCTTTCATCCCTTGATAGATTGTCGAGATTGAACGTCAAACCACCGGACTGGAACAAGATTGCATGAAAATCTTCCTCGGAAAATCCATCTCCGAAGGGTGTGCCAACTTCGCGCGCGCATCTCTGGATACCAAACGAGTAACAAATGAGGGTAAGTCATATTGTAAAAAGAAACACTAACTAATGGATAAGCAAGAAAAAGTATAACCGTAGATCAGCATACAACGTTCTCCGAGTAAAGCGAATATATTTGTAGAATGTAATCAAAATCATCAGAGGATGGTCATACAGCCTGTCCGATCCCACTATACCCACCCTCACTAATCGCACTCGCACTCACACTCACACGAGCTTGAGACCGATCATAATCAAACTCCCTCGTCTGCTGCGCCTGCATCCCTCGATCCATACCCGGCGCCGTGCTGGGACTCACCAGCCTCTTCGCACTCGATGCGCTGGCAGTACTCGACGTCGGAGACTCGTCCTCATGCCAATCAGTTCTGAGCTGATGTCCCGTTTGGCTTCCACCGGGATATTCACCAGTTGTCCCAGTACTGCGGTAGGTATAAGGAGCTAGTCTGATATCTTCATCATAGCTTGTGTGTTGACTGTGCTTCCGAGACTCACCGCCTCCACTCCCCTCCCGAACATTGTATCCTGTAGAGGTGGCTTGGGATCTAGGTGGGTAAACGCCAAATGCTTCTCCAAGGTCCATTTTGGGTCTTTGTTTTCCATCTAGTTCGGTTATATGTGCGCGGGGTCCCCGGGTATTTGGCTTGCCTCGAGCATAGTTGATGAAGAACTTGAGTGACCCCCAAATCTCCGAGGCAAAATCGGCTGAGGACGTAAGTAAGAGTAAAGTAAGTACCCCAGAGTAAACTTTATGTTGTGAACCAACTTACAGTAATTAATACTACGTGAAATCGCTCAATTTTTCTGAACGCGTCTCATGAATGTATACACTCACCTGTCCCAAAGTGGTCGCCAGATGCTCGTGCGAGAGGCACCTTTGACCTTGTATTCCGTCCAAGTATATGCCCACATCATGAAGGCAGAGAAGAATACCATCTAGCTTGAATATCAGCACTATTCCGGTTAGACTTCAAGTTACTCTCGCATACCTCGATGCAAATCGCGAGCGCGTTCAGTCCATCAGCGATATTAGTCTCGGTCCAAAATTCAGTGGCTGTTAAATTGGACGGAATCAGGATGGAAGGTTACACTTTCCAGAATGCACATACCATGTATTACCCGGCCTTCTAGGGCTGCGATCTGAAAGGATCTGTGACGATACAATAATTGACCAACAATGTATGGTACCCACGATGAAACCTTGATAGAAAGTAAACATCACGATCAACTTGATTGCAAGGAACTTCGCGAGCGGCCTTCGGCCTATCAACTCGTGTTTTGTGAGGCCGTAGAAAATGAGCAGGCCATATAATGCGATACTGCAAAAGGATATTAATATTGCTATACGGGTGAATAGGGGTTGGGGACATACGTTATACTGACAAAATCAATGAAGGCAATGTAGGCCTTCGCTGTAGTGAAACTCCAGCTTCCGGATTCACACAGAACACCGAGTTTCTGTGTGATGATACCGACGATGGAGAGGACTGAAAAGGGCAGACAGAGTGTCTGAATATGGGAATTTACGAACAGAGCGAAGCAAAACATACGCGGGCGGAGAATGACGTATTGCAAGACAGACCACTACTGAAAGATCAATGTTATTATTCGGGAAGCCTGTGTGGTGGAACCAACCTTCACTGTATACATGAAATATGCCTGATTGAATGAAATGAGATATAATACAGGTTGACTGTTAGAAACATACCTTCGTCGGTCGATATCTCCATATGCAAAACTGCGCACCATGGGTGTGAATACGAGCACGCGTCCAAAACGCGACGATGAATGACTTACTGGTGCGGGAAGAGATGATTTCTCTTTGCGGGACATAGCATTGTGGATGTCATGATTTGAAGCAGTTGACGCGACATATTCAATCAGCAACAAACTGCGATCAAGCATGTCAGCGAATGACAGGATCCTCACTCAGGGGAATCAGCGGCGTACAGAAATGCACTGAGGGTAATGGACTACATTGAATACGAAGACGTCAGTGTTCGTTTGTCGGAGGTTCTGCAAGATGTGAAATTCACCTCGTATGCTACGTTGAAAGTTGATAAGTCAGAAAGCACGCACAGAACGGGGCTGACAGACCTGTTTCTACAAGTTCGTAGTATGTGTAATCCCGAAAGAAACGATATGAAAAGAAAGAGATAACAGCGTAAACGGGGGGCATATACAATATTCGAATGCTGATAGATTGATTAGCCGCGTTCCAGATTGACATAACGAGATGACCTACATTTGACGTTGTTCCCCTCGGTTGGTATAATGTCTAGATCCAATTGTCAGGAACTTGGAAAAGAAGCAAGACTAAGAAGATCGGAATCCAGGACCAGTTATCGTGAACTGTTGTCTCACGTCAAAATCAAAGGGCCGTACCCTCTGGAAGCAGAAGGGTCTGTCACGAAGCTTCATCTCCGTTGGTCACAACAAGATGCCGGGTTGAGCAGTGTTTCATTGACATCTGGAGAGCATCCATTCCTCAGCACACCCACCCTGTCAACGAACGACCCAACCTCCCGCAGTTCACCTCGCAACAGCTCTCCCCGGCCTCCTCGGATGGCATCCCGTACCACGATAAAGACGAAAAAACTCACGAGGCATGCTTGAGCACAGAGACCAAGGAAATGACGACTGTCTGATTGAGGTGAATGAAGTAAAGTCTTAGCTTTCTTATGTCGTCATGCACCAAGAGTGACCAAGCCCGACATACCACAGCTGCACAGGCTCCCGAAATCAGCCAGCCAATTCTATGGGCGTCCAACTTCTCTCCCCAGAATGCACTCTGATCTTCCGCAACCGTATTGTCTGCTGGGCAATTCTTGGACATTTCCCAAGATTGAGGTGCCAGTGGTGGATGGAGTCAAGAATGGTGATGTGTGAGAGTTTCTTGAGTTTCTTGGCGGACGTTAGTTCAAACACAAGTTAGAGGTATCGCAGTAAAACTTCGTAAGCAAACGAGCAAATTTGAACGAGCGGTAGTACGAGACAGATTTCGAAGGGTATATAAGATGGTGGAAGTGAGTAGAACAAACATACAGGATGATGCACAGACCCCGTGTCTGACACCCACTAAAGTGGTCCTTCTGTTGCTCCAGGCTCCGCCACTGATGGTTCCAATTCCCCGGTGCCCACGCCACATGGTGACCGGCAGATATATATTATCCAGTACCTCCCCCTCTTCCGAGTTGGTTTCTCCTCCCCCCACATATAAGTCTTGACATTTTCGTCAAATGCTCCGTATTGAAGCCAGCTGGAAGCTTTGAAGTGGAAGATATTGACATCCTGCCAGACCCATAACGACTACACTATTCTCGCCAGTGCTCACTCAGTCTGCAGGCTTCCTGTGAACTTCTCAATCGAGGGGGTCCTCGCACACGGCTCGGACCAGTAAACCCGCCCAGTAAAGGTGGGCACGTAATCTTGAATATGACGATCTGCGTTTTGACAAAGACCATCAGTGTAATTGCACCGCCTTTGCCTTCCCATTGCTGTCTCAAGTGGCAGATCGGTTCTTGACTAACCCTGCCGGACTGCGGAATCTGCTTCGATGAGTACAGGGAACTTGCAGGGAACCTGTGGGTACTTAGTTTCCCTGAAACCGATGTACTATTGCTGCATGAATCAGGTTTTTTGACGGGCGCAGCACTTCCTTGACATGTGATCGACTGTGCATCCTCACCATTGCACTGATCCAGCCATCCTGACAGAAGTAACCCTGGAACGTTGGCACGTATCTCTCTTCGTTGGTCATCTCTACTTGATTTCCCGGGTATCGATACCAGATCTAGTATTTCTCGTCCGCTTTCCAGCAATCCGCCAACATATCATACAAATTGAGAAGTACAAAGAGCGCGTCCAAGGCGGCAAGGAATGATCACGAATTACTGCGAAAAAGAATTTATGGCGGCAATTGTACGCGAATGTCTCCCTTCAAGACGAAGCTCCCATAGCATTGTGATCAATTAGCTTTACCCTTGCTCGCAGGCTTGCTCCCCGTATTCGCAGCCTTCGCAGCGGCTGATTGCACTCTAGAGGCAAATGTATTCTTTCCCGTGTCGGCTCCGCCTTTCGCCTGTGACGCCTCTAGTTAGATCATTATTGCAACGAGAACGATGCGCGCAAAAAGGGTTGTTTGGTAGAGTATCCATACCTGCGTGGACTGTATACGAGATGCATCGGAAGGAGTGGGCTTGCTACCGCCGCCAGCTGCAAGAACAGATGGAACGCAGGGGAGAAGGATATATATTAGGGGTGATACCAGTACGTCAAGAGATTGTTGGACTCACTGGCACGGGATCCTTTAGCGGGCATGTTCAAATGTGATGAGAGAGGGTTAACGAGAAATAGACTGAGGAGTTGTGCTGCGATTGGCAAAGGCGTTGACTCTGCTGTCGAATTGAAGGTGGACGACGGGAGGTATTTATACCCAACGTCGTCAGCGTAATGGTGCGCATTCTCCTGCTCCATGCTGCCGCTGATCAAAACCTCCTAGGCCACCATGATAGCTACAAAGGCAGGATTCGCATCCTCCAGAATGTGAAAAGTGTCAAATCCGGAAGAAACGCGGATGAACTCTGAAGGCTTCTGTGTCCTGCTGAACGATGATCCAACGAATCAAGTAGCTGTTCGGATGATAGGAACAGGTCGTCCAGAGTGTCTGGGACGTGTGTAGTCCTTCGCTATTCATATGTTCAGGGAGACCCGGTTCTCTCGACCGACGGCGACCTACCAAGTCTCACTCGATTTGACGCTCACGTAGGATCGATAGCGGGGGTTCTCTGTGAACAACGCAGCGATCAGCGACATTCGAAGGCCGATAATAGACTTCTGTACGGTCCTCGAGCCGACTGTTGTGGACAGCCATTGTTTCCAAGGCCCGATGTTCCTTTGGCCCAGCGGCATCTGATACCAGCTTTGGCAACCCGTCTGCTCATACCTTTGCAGGAAACAAGCGATCGTCTTATGTCCTTCTGTCCATGGGTTGAGAAAGCGGGTGGGTAACAAGTGCGACATCTTCTCATATTCTTACGTGTCCAACTCAGTCCATCACGTTCACCAGATGGGGAGATCCTGTGCAACGAGAACATGGGCTTGTTGCGTCCCCCACTACTCCTCCTCACAAGAACTTCTACCAATCACGCCAACTCCAGGCTGCCCTCAGTTCGCTCTATACCATTCCCTTTCAGCTCTCAATTTGTCGATAACAAGAATATCAGAGGTCTTCGTTGTTCTCTTTCCCTCGTTGGCGCCCGAAAAACTTGGTTCTCCAAGTCATCTTCAACCACTTCCTACAGAGAAAGGCCAATTCGACTTGGTCACGGGGATACATGGTCCGTCTTTCCAACAGAGGGCCAAGATTATCCCTCCCTCTTCAAGAATCGTAACGAGAATTCCCTATACCACAGCAATTCCCGTAACTGTAGCCTGCGCATCTACCACGAGGCAAGCATCGCACCCTCAGAGGGTGTATATGAATGGTGATTTTCCCGACACGACCTACACTCAGCGGGGTATTCAACCCGTTTCAAGGGTATCACAATGGTTCCTCCGATTGTCGGAAGAATGCTACACTACCCTTCGCTTACGATTAGACCCTTCTTCGACTTCCAAGCACCACAGTTCTGCTATAGCCATGACAGTTGCATGTGGCCATTTCAGCACCTGTCCCATTGGGTTCGGTGACTATTGTTGCACACAATTGCTTTAGCGAAACGGAACAGAATGTATTCATCATGGAACATCAATGCATCATCGTTCAATGTTTACGAGGAAACCTAGGGATTTACAGAGGGACATCAGAACCCAACGTACAGTACATTACTCTTCGCCCTCTTCCTCCTGCTCCTCACCCTCAACAAACAAGCGCTCTGCTCCTCCCCACAGTCTCCATATCTCCTGCGCTGACTTTCCTTCCAAGCCTTTCAAAATCCTTTCGTACTCTTCTTGTCTTTGTTGTACTGTCCACTCCATGGTCGGGGTCACAATCGCCGCCAACTTTTCGTCTGTGCGCCGTTGCTTCTTCGCGTTGAAGTGGATCCCCTTTGTCTTCGAGCCTTTTCCGGGGGGAATGATATCGAGATCGATCCTGACGAGGTCCTCGTCCACTCCGCTATCCTTCTTCACACCAACGCCTGGAAGGATACCCGTCATGGATTTATCAGACGGACAGCCCCAGAAGATTTGAATCGGCTTTGCGTACCAACAATTCTATCCTTGTAGTACGCTGATTTACTGTGCGACGTCAATAATCAGATGTGTTCATGATGGCCCACTTGCGCCTACCTCTTGTACAGAATGAGCTTCGGGTAGTATCCTTTGCTGATATCTACCCATTTCGTGGCTGCAGCTGCGGCCTCGGGCTGTGTCTTGAAGAATTTCTTCTCTTCCTCTGCACCCTTCGCTAATTCGATGTCGGAATGGGTTTCGCTCGTAGGGACCTCAAGTTCAGCGGAAACAGACATCCCTATAATGGCCATTCAGCACAGGTATCTGTAGATCTTCGAAACGAAACGAATCCTGACCGAAATGTGACGCTAGGGTAATTTGGTCGTTGAGATCGAGGTGAGGGCGGGGTTGCTATTCGAGCAGTACTGAAGAGAAGTACTGGAGGTATGAACATTCGTCGACGATATTATATATACCTCCAGTGCACTGTGCTTGCATGATTTCGCCAACGTTCCCATTCGCGACGATATGTAATTCTATGACAAGAATGTTGTCTTGTGATAGCGTCCATTCCAGCGCTTGAATAAGACTACACCCTCAATTGATGCTTGATGATTCATGGTGCTAACTCGGATCCTTGGAAGTATGCTAGCATTGGCGAGCGATCCCCGGCCAGGCCCACAAAGGGATGCAGATCGATATCTAGGGTCTTTCCTCATTGAAGCGCTCCAAATCTGAATTCAAGTGCAAATCTCCTTCTCCGAGTGCAGATGATCTGGGCAAAGCCTGACTCGGAGATGCCTGAAAATGATGACGATTGCTGGAGCTCGGGACTCTAGACGTCGCGAGTTCGTTGTAAGAAAAGCATCAATTTATTATCGGATATTTGTCTTACGGTGATCGTGCTATTCTGGGGATTTCCGTTTCGTAGTCGTATGCAACACTCCCATTATGATTTCGATCCTGTTTCATCCACTCACAGCAAGTTGAAGTAAGGCTTCTCGCAGATGGATTATAAATTAAAATGCGACAGTAGTACTCCAGCTCAATCACCCAACTTATTGGAATTTTTGATGAGAATTAGTCCATACTGTGCAGAAATGTCAATCGATATCATTGAGGTACGTCCAATTGCCGGTACCCAATGTCGGTCAACTTCCTGAGGGAACCTCTTTTTCATCTGTTTATATGAAACCGAGTTACCCTCCGTCGAGCGATACTCTTTTCGGAGATAGCGTCACCATTTGAAACCCGCGTTTTTTTTAACCAACACCACCAGCTGAAAAGCGTTTACGATGTCGGTTCATGCCAATGGCAACCGATAATTTGATTCAGTGCTTACACCACCAACCTACCCCCAGATTACCTTCTCGGCTATCATTTGTGTATCCTGAACGAGGGCCAAGTAGATGCCTCGATGAGTGGAGATTTTGGGGTGACATGTACTGGCATTGATTCTAGGAAGGAACAACATAACGAGTGCGCGTGAAAACATTCTAAACAGCGGAGAACCAACAGAATCAACGCAGAAAACACACAGGGACAAGAACATGTGACAGAAAGATACAGGTATGATGATGCGTGTGCCACAAGTGAGCGTTTTGTTCTACAGGTCCAAGTAATTCTTCCGATCGACCCTTCAACAACGCACATACACACGCAGTTCAGGATCCTTGGCGTTTCCGAAACAACACTTCCGCTTTCGGGTTTGGTGAGATGCCAAACATGAGGGCGTCTGACACAGGCATGACCCCTTCTTGTTCCATCCTGACATCATAGTTTAGGACGAGATGTGCCATCATACACTTCAACTCATTGGCTGCAAAGAACCTTCCCGGACTAACGTAATACAGGAATCAGATGTGTGGGTAGCTGGACCTATTCACGCAACATACCAAGCATGCTTTCCATGACCGAAAGCTATATATTGGCTACTTGTGCTGACCATCTGGTGCTTCAACCTTTCTCCCTCTTCTTCCCGGATGTCTGAAAATCTCCAAGGGTTGAATACGTTGGGTTCCTCGTAGTATTCGCTGTCCGTGTGGGTTGACAGGACAGGGAGCGAAAGGTAGGTACCCTTGGGGATGAATGTACCATCCGAAAACTGGAAGTCCTTCATCGCTCGTCGTGACATCGCAACTGACCAAGTCATCTGATGAGATACAATATACACGCACTGATAAACTCTTACTTGAAGCGATACCGTGCACCCGTTGACATTCGCGAAGGAAGCTATCTACTTTTCGCATCTTTTGCAACGCTAATTTCGTCCATCCATCACTCGCAATGACTGCTTCCACCTCAGCCCGCATGGGGGCTATATATTCTGGGTGGGAAGCTAGCCGGAAGAGTGCGTCTCCAAAACTCTGAAAATGGATTTAGTATAATGCAATGTGCTGCACCCACAGGATACCCGGGCTTACCATTGAACTAGTGTGGATGGCAGCGAAATTCACAGCTAGGATTCTGATCACGAGAGCTTCGACGTTCTTCTCCTTTCCTGTTGCTTCTTCCATGAGCCACATCAACATGTCGTTCTAAATGATCAAGTGGAAATCAAGTTAGGAAATCGGCCATGCACTGGCGGCTGGCTTTACATACCGGTTTTCCTTCCCAATTGCTACCGTGCTCCTCAATTAGCCGATAACGCTCTTCGATGACCGACTTGAGGTGCTTTACACCCCGCGCGACGCTAGAAGGAATGTTGGTGACAAGGTATTTGGCCATTCTAAGGACGCAGAGGTATCCGATCCCAGTCGTGATGAGCGACGATTTGCAGAAAGTAGGGACACGTGAACATACGGTCGCAGAAAAGGGGGAAACAGCTTGAGATTATCAGCTCCCTGTACGACGTCAAGAGTGAACTGGATATTGAGTTCGCAAAAATCTGGATCTCTACCTATCCGAGCATAGTAGGATGAATACTGGCGAATGCAGATAAATGAATGAATACCCACAAACGGGCAATCCCACAAAAATTCTATTGCTCGTTCGAGCAACAATCTTCATGATCGTGGGTAACGCAACAGCCTTGGTCCACCCTGCGTTTATTCAATGAGGAAGCCATGAGTAATCAAAGCACTGGCAGACCTGCCTTGAGTTGGAGGAATCAAATCATTGAAGGCCGTGCTCAGCTCGTCTCTAATGTCAGCGAACAATGCCGATAGATTCCTAGTTAGCCGTGCCTGAATCACTGAGACATGGTATTGATCGTTGTGCACATCAGGTCCGAATGTGTAATGGACTTGAAGGTGCTAATTTGTTATAAGCTCTGTTGAGACAACAGAGGATTCTCTTGAGGAATGATTCCACAGACCTCTGCAACCGCTTCTTGAAGACTCAATTCGTCATCTCCAGCTTTCCGGTATTCATCTAGAAGTTTTGGCCCGGTGACGATGACCTCCCAACGGAAAAGGAGTGGTATTCTAAAGGCTGAGCCTCTGTACTGTCATACAATCGAAGGCGTCAAACTTTCGAAGTACAGTCGAGGAAAATTTGCCCACCTTATCATATCCTTCTTGTATCATCTGACGGGTATCGTAACGATTCTGGAATGCATAATAGTACGACAGAAAGAACGAGCTTGAGCCAATTGCGGGAATATTGTGGAGCTGTAGGAACAGAGGTGAGCATTCAAGAAAAGGCGATCGAAGTACGCAAACTCACCCTGGATTTGCTTGATCTCGTCCATTTGAATACGTAGTAAATGGCAATGATGGTTATCAGAACATATGATACGAGAAATGAATCCCACGGGGAGGACATCATGCAGTGCAGCAACCAGCCGGGACGTCGAGATCTCAATCTATGGATTTGTGGTACCTGCGTTCGGTTAGGAGCACATTGGCGATGGAGTGGTTGCCAGGTATTTAAATTATAGACGTGACCGACTAATGGGGATCACTGGCCAAGTTCTGAACTGTGAGTTCCGTTGCCACATCGGCACTCGGAAACGAGAAAGCTGGGAGGATGTTGCATAAAATGTAGGGCCATGAATATCTGGTGGGATCAGGCAGCCAACACCTGACACGAAGTCATTGCAGAGATAGGGATTCTTTCACCCAATGTAGGTTTTTTTGCCGGAGGTTCTCTGTTATGTCCAAGTTGATCTTGTTCCTACCTATACGAGTCAATGTTTAAGCCTGAAACGTCGGGTATTGTTACAAAATCTGATTAGAACAAGTTGCCTGCAGTCAAGGGAGAAACGAGAAAAGGAACAGGGAATGGATATACCGAACCTAGGGAGTGACATGGGACGCGTCAGGTCGATATTGAGCGATATGGGTACTGGATTAGTCCAGACAGGAGCAGCGACTCCCGTTGCGCTTTGACGTCGCGAACCAAATCAACACGTCCCGGATAATCTTCGAGTGGTTTGTGGGAACTTACCTCCCGAATTGAAAAGACGTTGATACAGTAACCTGCGTCGAGACTGAGGTCATGCGGTGTGCATAGGATGGGAGACGTGGGCATACTGAATAATTGCGCGAGCCGTCTGGTGCGTCAGATTCCTTTGGCTGAAGACACTCGGTTCATCGTAGAACCTGCTGTCTCTCGATGGATGGCATGGAAGCGTTGGATAGGGATGGCCCTTGTGTGCACCATGGGAAAACTCGAAGTCATCACGGCCCGATGCACAATCATAGCTAAGCAAGTCCAGTCACCACGACAAAATGAGAGAGAAAAAGGAAAACACTTTGCATACTACAAGAACAGTCACAAATTGTTGACATCGCCAAAGGGAGATAGCCATTGAATTGCCCTCTCCACTCCCCCACCGCAGAGCCCCGCACAAACTGGTCGTTCCACATGGTTGGCGTTGACTTGGAGCGTATGGGGCAGAGGAGAGGATGAATCAAACATGTTCCCGTGGTGTTATTAACCCGACCGTGACGGTCTGTCAACGGTGACAAGTTTGGTCTTCCTGTACTCAGGCAACTACCACTCATGCAGTCAGCCCCTCCACCTGATAACATTAACAATTTTGAGCAATGTGCACGTACAAATGAGGAGTACCGTACTTCCGAGTCGTAAATTGTGTCGTGGATTGATTCGGATGCCCCCTTCGGCTTCGCACTGGCTCCAAACCATAATAAAAAAGGCAACATTTCGCACCGGCGGCTTATCACAAGAACCTTCCTCCGAGTCAGGTCAACATAAGTACATAGCTTGACTTCCTACAGTTCTCTATAACGCTACATTCGGGTGACACGTAACTTTCTCGAGATTACTCAGGGCATCTGTCGTCTACGGAACAAAACCTCCGCCTTTGGATTTGGGGTTGTGTTGAAAAAGAAACGAAGCGACTGAGGAATGACCCCTTCTTCTTCCATCTTGACGTCGTAGGTCAAAACAAGATGTGCCATCATCGCCTTCAACTCGTTGGCAGCAAAGAACCTTCCGGGGCTGTTGGTTTCATCATGTGAGAGGGCAGATCGGGTAAGATATTGACGACTTACCAAGCATGCTTTCCATGACCGAAAGGGGTATACTGAGGACTTGTGCTGACCATTTGGTGCTTCAGACCTTCTCCCTCTTCCTCTCTAAGGTTCGCAAATCGCCATGGGTTGAATTGGTTAGCCTCATCGTAGACATTATCATCTCGATGTGTTGCCTCAGCCGCAATAGAGACGAAGGTGCCTTGTGGGATCCGTGTGCCATCGGAAAATTGGAAGTCCTGAAGGGCCAGACGTGTCATTGAGGCTATTATCCACAGTCAGAAGTAGCAATTAGTCAGAAACCGGGTACAACTTACTCGGACCGAGGCCATAATATCGTTGGCATTCGCGTAAGAAACTGTCCACCTTTCTCATCTTCTGCATCGCTGCCTTTGTCCAACCCTCACTCTTTACGATGGATTCCACCTCATCTCGCATCGGAGCTAAGTATTCAGGGTTTGCAGCAAGGCGGTAAAGTGCATGGGCGAAACTCTGAAGGGATATTCAGCACGTTGTAACCTCGGACAGTCTAAGGGGGCTCACCATCGAGCTGGTGTGAATTGCGGCGAAGTTAACTGTCAGAATTCTCATCACTAGCGCTTTGACATCTTTCTCTCTTCCTGTAGCTTCTTCCATGAGCCACATCAGCATGTCGTTCTACAGAAGTAAGTAGCCGGATCTTGAGATATAATAGGCGTTGTTGGACATACTGGTTTGTCTTCCCAACTCTCGCCATGTTCCTCCAATTGTCGGTAACGCTCCTTTATGACTGGTTCAAGGTGCTTGACACAGCGAGCGACAGTGGCGGGAACATTGGTGACAAAGTTTTTGACCAGCCTGTGCAGTAGACGAACTTCTTCAATGAGCGATATCTGGCAGGGGAAGGAACGGTCAGGGGGTGATCATGGACTCACGGTCGAAGAATCTTGGGAAACATGTTTAGGGCTATGGCACCCTTAACGACATCAATGGCAAACTGCACGTTGAGTGCGCAGTAGTCCGGATCTTGACCTATGGAAGGGGTGCATCAAGGGACGCCGTTCAATATTGTAGAGTGAGAAAAGACGGACATGTAGGTAGTCCAACGAACACCCTATTGCTGGTTCGGGAGACAACCTTCATTATGGTGGGGAGTGCTGTAACCTTGGTCCATTCTAACGCGACATCTGAGAAGGCAAGGAAGAGAATTTAGAAGGATGAACCTCACCTTGGCTCGGGGGTATGATCTCATTGAATGCCAAACTCAATTCGTCTTTCACAGCCGAAAATACTGCACCGATGTTCCTGGTTAATTGTGAACGGATGATCGGAATATGGTAGGAGTTGTGGTGGATCTCCGGCCCTAGAGTGTGATCGATTTGCAGAGTCTGAGAAATCAGAACCAGGAGATTCAGTACTAGAATCTCATGGTGAAATAGTAATGAGTTCACTAACCGCTGCCACGGCTTCGCCGAAGCTCAGCTCATCTTCTTCAGCTTTGCGGAGTTCTTCTATAAGTTTTGGGCCTGATACGATGACATGCCAATGGAAAGGAAGGGGTATTTTGAACACTGAGCCTTTGTACTTCACGAAGTTTTCAATTAGCCAAAGGCAAGGTACCGCGGGTTCAAAATCCACCAACCCTATCATACCCTTCTTGTAACATCTCACGACAATTGGACAAACATTTGAATACCCCATAGTATGAGAGGAGAGGGGCACTTGGCCCGATTGCTGGAATATCCGGGAGCTGAACATCCGATGTAAGCGGTGAGCCCTCAGCCGAGTCGGACGTGGTAATGGGACCTACGCTATGTTTGCTGGGTCTGGCCCAACTAACGACATAGACAGCTGTGGCTAGGGCAAGTAGGACATACAAAACAGGTGGAGAGTCTGAGCCTGACGACATGGAGACCAAAGGCGAGCTACGGTAGAGGGGAGAATTAGGGTACTGAAATGAAGGATACCCACCCTTGAGACCTCAGATGATATGCGAGGCCTTTAATCGCACGAAACAGCTGACTCATGCGAACAAATGTTGGCACGTTTGGAAGATCAGCTCGCGATTTCATATGGTGCGACGTACGTGCCACTGTCACACAATAAACATAAATAGAATGACTGCATCAAGCCGAGGAGATATTTCCAAGGGTCGTACCAACGATGAGAAGAGATGCTTCTTCGTTACCGTCCTCGCATGTATAGAGATGGAAGTAGTGGGCGCGATTCTGTTGTGGTATGGAACGAGCTACATCACGGGTTGAACTTTTTTGGCGCAGGCTTTACAAAGCTTCCCTGTGGTATACCCACGCCGACGCCGACGAAGCCAGGATTAAGAAAAGAATTCGGGATGACTTGGCACGTTGTCCTTCTGGAGGGAATGTAGAACGGACCTGTGCAAGACTTCAAGCCTGTTTGTTCCTTAATCCTTGATCGAAGTGGCCGTTCTAAATCGGGGTGTCATTTGAAAGTCTAAACTTTCGATTTTGCCATTGAGTCAAGGCGCGTCAACTCCCTGAGAACAGTAATTATCAGATACGTGACTTAGATGGACACCAATCGGACACAACGAAATGGGGGACCGGTCAATTCAAACCTACTGCAAATAAGCATCACAGCGACAAACTTAAATTATCTATATTCGTGACACAACTTATGTGATATTTGGTGCTCGACCATCCACTGTCAGTCACAGGTGTCCTCATGCCGTACTACCCAACAGCGCTACTCAATGACTTTCGTCATTGGCGTTACGATCATGGAGATCAAGTTCGCCGTCGCCTGAATAAGACTTCTGCGGTTGGGCTAGGGATATGCTGAAATTCAAAGTCCAAAGAGTCGGGTATAACCCCCTCCCTCTCCATTTTGATATCGTATGTTGTGACAAGATGAGCGAACATGACCTTGAGTTGCATGCCCGCAAAAAACCTTCCAGGGCTAAGGGAAGTCCGGTCAGTGACCCGTCACATCAGGAGAAGAAGGCGCTTCTACAGTACCAAGCATGTTTTCCATGGCCAAATGGAATATAATCAATGTTTGTCGTCACTAATTGACGTCGCGATTCTTCAATGTCCTGATCAACAAACCTCCATGGATTAAATTCGTCGGGGTCCGGGTACAGTTGACCATCATGGTGGACTGCCATTGCTGCAGCAGAAACAAATGTCCCTGCAGGAATAGAAGTCCCATCGGAGAATTGGAAATTAGTCTTCGCTTTCCGCGTCATGGATACTATGTTCGGGTTAGTCCCATGAATCGAAATATCACACGAGAATTCTCGTTACTTTGACTTATACTGTCGTAGCGCTGGCATTCGCGCAAGAAACTGTCAAGCCTCCGCATCCTCGGGAGAGCCGATTTCGTCCACCCTTGTTCTTCGATGACCATCTCTACCTCCTCACGCAGTGGCTTTATATATTGAGGGTTCGCAGCAAGACGATACAATGCGTGGGCAAAGCTCTGTTCCAAAGAAGAAGAAAGTAAGCGAACATGATGGAGTCAGAGAGAGGACAAATGCTGGATACCATTGCAGTCGCATGAATCGTCGCGAAGTTCATCGTGATGATACGGACTACTAGTGCCGTTACATCTCTCTCCGGTCCAGTAGCAGCCTCCATCAACCACATTAGAAAGTCACTCTACGAGATGGTGAGTAAGAGGTGACGACGATTGGTCCATGACGCACCGGCTTCTCATTCCACTGCTTTCCTGATTCCCCCATCCTCTGATACCGTTCTTCAATGACAGGTCGCAAATGTGCAACCCCCCGGGCAATACTTGCAGGGACGTTTGTGAGGAATCGGGCAGCAAGTCTAGACGGGGTTAGAGCGCTTGGAATAATGACCGTTCCAATCTGCCTTACGGTCGACAGAAGCGAGGCATTAGATTGAGCATCGCAGCCGCTTTGACGAGATCGATTGTGAATTGAACATTTAGGTCGCGATAATCAGAGTTTCTACCTGATCAAGACGTGAGATGACGAATAGGATACAATGCGGTTAGGACACGGTACAGGTGGGAAGCCCGACGTAGACCCGATTACTTGTCTGACAAACAATGTTCATCAATGCAGGTAGGGCGATGATTTTAGTCCAATCTATATCATTGTCAAGATTTCGTAACGACTTGGGTTGAGAAGAACTCCATTGCTTACTTTCTGTCAGAGGAATGACCTCACTAAACGATGTGCAAACTTCATCTCTCACATCCTCAAACAATACACCAAGACTTTTCGTGAGATGTGAGCGTATGAGAGGGATATGATAAGGATTGCGGAAGACGTCATAACTCAAGGTATGGTCAGATTGAAAATTCTAGCCAGAAGATCATTAGTCAGGTAAGTGACACAGGTAGTGGAGAACTCCTCACTTCGATTGTAACATCCAGCAGGCTCATTTCATGGTCTCCGGCTCTATAAAGATCCGCGATGAGCTGCGGACTTGTTATGATGACGTGCCATCGGAAGGGTTGGGGAACTTTGAATATTGATCGAGATCCCTTGAACTTCTCTGCCGTTAGCCAGTGATACGCCCGCGAATTCCACGGAGGACGGTCCCCACCTTACGATAACCTTCGCTCATCATTTCTGGACCCCTTGAAAGAAACCTGAAAGCATCTAGATACGAGAGAAGTGACCCGCCATGCCCAATGGCTTGTATATGCGTAAGCTGTCAATGGGATTAGGGTGCATTTTGCAAGAGTGAAGGACCAGTGCCTCACACTATGCTTCCTATGTCGAAGTCGACTGCGGATGAGTATCACGAAGACAAGAGGAACTATGATTATGACGGGGGGTAGGACAGGGAGAATCATCACGATGCGGTAGATAGTAGACATACACACAACCCTTACCCACATATATAGCGACAAAACAACGCGAGAGATATTGGATAAATAAGTGAGGTGAGACTGTTCCTCAGTACACCTTGCGATTGAAACATAGGGGTACCGCTCGTCGGTTTGTGAATTTAGGGTGAGATCAAAACACCCGAGATAGGCGACTGCAATGGTGAGAAACATCAGAGAATTCAACCAGAATTCTGTTCTGAAAACCGCTTCCGCTATGAGTGGTAGATGATGTAAGATATGCTTGGAAACACTGACTGAAAAAAACAGGCGAGGGGCTAATAGGTTTCCTGGGAGAAGGTCGAATTGCACGCTCGCGCTTGATCATGCGAAGGTACAATCACGGTATCAGGGAGTGCCGGCCTCAGTGGGGTAGAATTGTGGCAAACCAGCGATTCGAATGGCTCGGAGCATGCGACGCTGGAGTGTACAGTTGTGATCAATTATCCTAGGAATATTTCTGATCACTTCATTATGATGCATCGATGATGGTGAACGTCAAGCAAGTGTGCCAAGGCAAGTCCGAGTCCTAGCGCGCGCCCGCGGATATCCGAAAACACGACATGTCACATGCACGTGACGTGTGATCGAATCATCAAAGTACGGAAACAAGTGGGATATTCTTGCTGCTCAACGAAACTTGAGATTTTACACAACACACTATGCTACAGTCGCCTACTCTTGAGAATTACTTTCGCAAGTGAGCTCAGGCAGAATGGAACAGACTCGGGTCCATTGTACACAATAGTGCCAGTGGTTCGTGGCCGCGACACCTCAGGCTGAATCCATCATCCCACATCAACATGTCGTTCTGTGTGGGGGATTGAGGACAGGATGCAGAAACTTGAAGAAAACCATAGCTCTCACCGGATTCCCTTCCCAGTCATCGCCATACTCTGCCATCTTTTCGTATCGATCTCTGACGATAGGTCCTGGATATTTGCAGACATAACCATAGCGCGTTTTAATATGGCCCGAATCGATATCATATGAGTGGAAACACCAGATGTTGTCCGAAATTTGAATAGCTTGAGGACCCGGCCAAGCTGTGTATTATCGGATGCTCGTAAAACATATGTTTATTCAAATTCATGCTCAAGAGAAGGGGACGATATGGGAAGCATGAGAGGTGAATGAGACCGACAAGAGAATAGGATGGATAAATCGTGACGCACCAGATTGCCTAATCATATATCATAGTCTAAGATCATTAGAGAGACCATGAGCCTTATGGAAGGAAACAAGACAGTGTGCCGTAGAAACAACGGGTCCGGGACCATGATCAGCTCGGATGTATGGATTTGGGTGCTTGCTAATGTTGTCCTGTATAAAAGAACTCTTGTAAGGATGCAGAAGTCAAGGCACATTGGGATACAGAGGCGGCACTCGAGAGACAAATTTATTCTGACTTAAGAGCTCAACGTAGGTAAGTCTACTACATAGTTTGGCTTCTACGGTCGTCGGCAACGCAATATCTAGCGACGCATGTCAATTTGTTGAAGAATACTCAGGGCATCCGTCGTCTGCGAAATAATACCTCCGCTTTTGGATCTGGTGACCTACCGAAAAAGAAACGAAGTGGTTGAGGAACGACCCCTTCTTCTTCCATTTTGACATCGTAAGTCAAAACGAGATGTGCCATCATCGCCTTCAACTCGTAGGCAGCAAAGAACCTTCCAGGGCTGTTGTTTTCGTTATGCGAGAGGGCAGGTTGGCCAAGAGATATGATGACATACCAGGCATGCTTTCCATGACCGAAAGGGACGTACTGAGGACTTGTGCTGACCATTTGGTGCTTCAAACCTTCTCCCTCTTCCTCTCTCAGGTCCGCGAATCGCCATGGGTTGAATTGGGCAGCTTCATCGTAGAGATTATCATCTCGATGTGTGGCATCAGCCGCAATCGAGACGAAGGTGCCTCGTGGAATCCTTGTGCCATCGGAGAATTGGAGGTCCTTAAGGGCCAGACGTGTCATTGAGACTAAGGACTCATGGTCAGAACTGGCAATAAACAGAACTCGGGTACAAGACTTACTCGGACCGAGGCCATTGTATCGTTGGCACTCGCGTAAGAAACTGTCCACCTTTCTCATCTTTTGCACTGCTATCTTTGTCCACCCCTCACTCTTTACGATGGATTCCACCTCATCTCGCATCGGAGCCAAATATTCAGGATTTGCAGCGAGGTAGTAAAGCGCATGAACGAAGCTCTGAATGGATAATCAGCATGTTGTAGCCTCGGAGAGTTCTTAGGGAGCTCACCATCGAGCTGGTGTGAATTGCGGCGAAGTTAACGGCCAGAATTCTCGTCACTAGAGCTTCAACATCTTTCTCTCTTCCGGTAGCTTCTTCCATGAGCCACATCAACATGTCGTTCTTCATAGAAGTAAGCAGCCGAAACTCAGGGGTAATCGGCGCTGTTGTACATACTGGTTTACCTTCCCAACTTTCCCCATGCTCCTCCAATTGTCGGTAACGCTCCTTTATGACTGGTTCAAGGTACTTGACACAACGAGCGACAGTGGCAGGAACATTGGTGACAAAGTTTTTGACAAGCCTGCGCAGTCGACAAGCTGTTCAATGAGCGATATCTGGCAAGGAGCGGGAAGGTGGTGATCACGGACTTACGGTCGGAGAATCGAGGGAAACATGTTCAGGGCTATGGCGCCCTTAACGACATCGAGTGTAATCTGTACGTTGAGTTCACAGTAGTCTGGATCTTGACCTATGAAAGTGGCACAATCAAGGACATCGTTGAAGACAGGAGAGTAAAGAAAGGCAGACATGTCGGGAGTCCAACGAATACCCTATTGCTGGTGCGGGTGACGATTTTCATCATCGTGTTAAGTGCTGGAACCTTTGTCCATTCTGTGGCGAAAGTTTAGAATGCGGGTAAGAGAATTCGAAGAACCTCACCTTGGCTTGGAGGAATAAACTCGTCAAAGGCCATACTCAATTCATCTTTCAAATCCAAAAATACCGCGCCAATGTTCCTTGTTAATTGCGAACGGATGATCGGAATATGGTAGGGGTTGTGGAGGATGTCCGGCCCTAGAGTGTGGTCCATTTGCATATTCTGAACAACCAAATCCAGGGTTCGGTAACGGGACCGCATCGTGAGGTATTACGTTCACCGACCAATGCTAAGGCTTCGCCGAAGCTCAGCTCATCTTCATTAGCTTTGCGGACTTCTTCTATCAGGTTTGTGCCCGATACGATAACATGCCAATGCAAGGGGAAGGGTACTTTGAACGTCGAGCCTTTGTACTGAACGGAAGTTTCAATTAACCAAAGTCAAGGTGCCGTAGCTTCAAAACCCACCAACCCTATCATACCCATCTTGTATCATCTCACGACAGTTGGACAGACATTTGAATGCCCCATAGTATGAGATGAGAGGGGCACTTGGCCCAATTGCTGGAATATCCGGGAGCTGAACGTCCAACGTAAGCGGTAAGTCTTCAGCCGAATCAGACGAAGTAGTGTGAACGTACACTATGTTTGCTGGGTCTGATCCAATTGACCACATAGACAGCCGTGGCCAGGGCAAGTAGGGCATATACAACAGGCGAAGAATCTGAGCCCGCCAACATGGAAATCAAGGATGAACCGCGAAGCAGGGAAAATTGGGGGTACCAAGATGAAGGTGATCACCCTGGGGGCCTGAGACGGAGGTCTTTAATCGCACGAAAAAACTGATTCCTGGGAATGGGTATAAACACACTTGGAAAACCAACCTACTTTTCAGATGGTACTCTGATGTATATACGTACCACTGTAAACCGAGTAGTGCTAGTGAATACTGATCTGTCAATTATAATCACGGTTTGAACTTTGTCACGGCTCCCGGGAGTGGGCAACCCACGTTGAATTGTAAGGGTGCTGACAAAGTACCAATGAGCGGTTTGCAACAGAGGCCTTACTATAGCGGACGATATTGTTATCCTCAGACTGGGAGTAGTCATGACCACTTCGTGGTGGGACCCCTACGAAACTGGCCAAGAGGTCTGCAAGGCCAGGTCTCGTCCCAAATGCCCAAATGTGAACCCGGAATGTCGATCCGTGGGGTGCCCGTAATTTGGGTGTTTGTCACAAGATCCCATGCCGGCGCCCAAAATTTTGGTCAAGTAATTGCAAGCCTGGTGGGGGTGAAAACGGGAGGAATAACAGTCGTGATCATAGCCTAGTACCATACCAATGAATTATTTTTTCCTCAATCTGAATAGCCCCTTGACCCAAACTGCGAGCTGATTGCAACTCGATCCATTATGTACCCCAGGTGCCTTGAGTTTCGAGAGAACTTCTTCGGGGTGGCGGCAAACCACCACGGCATATCAGCAAACAATAAGAGCAATTTCACTCCGTGGTTACCTGTGCTTTATTCAGAAATATATGTCGCATCTCTCGTATGACCGGGTTTTGTGCTTTCGGTTGGACCTCTGATCCCAAATGTCCGAAAATGCTGTCTCCTGGCTCTGATTGGCGTTTCCCAATGCCCGAAAATGGCCATTTCTGGTTTCAACCTCTGGTGGCATTCGTAAGGCTCCTTTCGTGATGATAGTGGACTTCAACAAGAGTGCCAAAGTAAAGTTACTAGGGTACAGCAATCGGGGGACACTAGAAGAAAGATGTGAGCACTGGCAAGGTAGCACCGTTGCTTTCTGGCAACTTTCTGGCCAAAAACGCGAAATGTTACATACACGTGAGACGTGACAGGTGTGACAGATGCCACGAAACAAGGACATGGATCGCGCGCAGTCACTGTGGGCCGCGACGACGACGACGAC
>JANAWD010000356.1:0-42679 GCA_027627245.1 Meripilus lineatus | reverse complement strand
GTGCACTTCGGGCAGGCTGCTGGTGCGGGTGCAGGTGCTGGGCGGGCGGCAGGACGAGAAGAGCGAGATGAACGCTGTGGAGGAAAGTGTGTTCGTCAGCATACAGCATCAAAGTCGCATTTCTTTTGTGTATTGTGACTGAAACTTACGGCCATGGCGTGCAAGACTGTGAGGAAACAAGGAGGATGGTGGACGTTACGAGGAAAGGTGTGGTCGGGATGCCGAGCCACGCAAACAAGCAATTTATGCCTCACCACGTGCGCGGATGAGTCATCAGGTTAGGGTTACGGCGACCTACGGAACGTGGGCTTTTTGCCATTCTCGGCAGAGATCCAGCTCTGACCTTGTCCAGCAACGTCAAAAACTCTCCTCGACCGACCCTCTTGCCGTCCTAGCCACGTACTCCAGCAAAGCGGCAGGGATGTACGCACAGTCATGGAGGCGGATCGACTCCGTGTTCCGAAATAGCGGGGGTTTCTCCATCGTTCGCCGATGTTACACTACTCGGACGGTTCTCCAAAAGACGGACAAGAAACATCCGCACACGCAATCTACGACGGAACCCTCGAGCTCAAATGTCAAAAGAGGAAAGAGATCTTCCAAAACCTCGGAGAAACAGAATGAAATTGGACAAATGACGAATGAAGAGCGGTTGAAGGAGTTGGAGATGGTCAGTGCCATTGAACACCTGGCTCCGTTTGATGTGTGGGCTGCGCCTGTCAACACATTTGGTGAGATGGTACTTGGTTCAAATAACATTCTCCAGCCTGACTCATCAGATATGAGACTTGCACATACCAAGCTGGACATCCAAACGGAAGGGCGCCTCAATCCTCGACCATGTTAGGGCTTTCTTTGCTACTCAAGGAAACTGGTTTCGTAACGTAATAGCGTGAGTCGGTATGCAACCCGAAGTCGTAATTTCTCAATGACACTCTGCCAGACTCTACCGTATGGCTACAGAAAATGCCTTTCCAGGCGTGAAAGTGAAGAATCGAATCTCCACACCACTGTTCTCGGTGCAATCCACGCCTTGGCTCGTCCCATTCCGACAAACTACACTTGATACGTACAAGAGGATACAGCAGGCTATTGCTTCGTAAATACCTTCTGCATTTCGTTCTATGCAACCCTGTTAACGTCACTCACAGCGGAGACGACAAAACTATCAAAAGGCTCACGGCCGCTGACTATCAGTCCCAACAGCTGAAGTTTATCCGTGGGCAGGATTCTTCAAAAGTGTATGTTTGGAAGTTCCATGGGGAGAAAAAACCATGCAAGGTCGTCAGTATACGTGCAGTTCAAGCCCATCTCGGAAGTGAGGAGCCAAAAATTGGCAACAGGTTACTCGTACAAGCTTTGGTGAAATTCGACACCATGCAGGTAGGTGGTTCTTCTCCCCGTGTCTCAGCTTGGTCTAATCTCTCTTTCTCAGAGCCTCCAGGTGTATAGTAAACGAGGAGCTCTACTTCAAGGTGACGAGACACCTAAAAACGTCGTGGAGTATCTCGTATTCCAAAAGCGGATGTGGTATGACGCACCTTGGGTCGTCAGGGACCGACTCTACGAAGGAATCGAAGCAAAGGTCTCGACATCGGCATAGTACGGCTGCTTTTCTGCCGATTGCGGAATCTCTCCGTCTCTGTTGCAACCGGTGCCATTTCATTAGGGTTTACAACGCATGGTATTCGTGGCGATCCCTCTCTAGGATCTGGCTATTTAGGTATTATGCTTGAATTTTAGCTCGGTATCCCGTTTACTGTACTCATTGGCTCCGATAATCAACGTCCAAAACACCTCTCATCTTCTTGTGGGGCGTTTTCCGTGTGAAGGAGGTTTGCCATAAGATCTATAGTTTTCCTTCCAACTTCCCATATCTCTAGGTGTCTTCATCGAGCTCAAAGATTTCTGTGGGGTATTGGAGAATTTCAAGCGTCCTTGAGAAGCGAATTCACGCCCTTGAAGTGGATATTCTTATGCGACAGAAATCAATATCAACGCGACGTGATCGGCGAAGACCAGGTTGGCTCTCCCCGCTGTGAGGCTTCTGGACGACGATGTGAGAGCGGCGGATGAACGCTCGACAAACGTTCAAGTGTCCAAACTTCAAAGCCGGCAAATGAAGGATTGCAGGAGGTCTGTTTGATGATTTCAACAGACACTAATTGAGTCACTCGCGGTCGGAGTACAGTACGCGTGCGACTCCGGCCCCTAGTGGGTGTCGCAATCAGAATGCCGAGGGTACGCCCTCGCATGTATACACGCGTCATAGATGCTTCAACGGAAATGGTCTGGTCTCCCGATCCGTTGAACGAATACACTGTTCTGATTTTGTGCGATACTTCATCAGAATGCTGGTACAACGAGGTATCTAATCGCCACACAACCCACTGAAGAATCAACCTCCATTTGCATTTCTGCTATCGATATGAGGGCTGCCATTGATGTGGACCCAACCTGACCAGATACATCGAGGAGCGGATTGCAACGTAGGTGTCGTGCAGTCTTCCTGTCCTGAGAGCGGCCTGGTCCAACGTTGTTGTCCCGTTCGATATTTGATTGAAAACCATGAGATGGAGCGCGGTCAACGTGCATTTCCAAACCGTTCCGGTGGGTCTTCCTTGCAATATTATGAAGTAGAACGTATTGACGGGAAGCTTCGCATTTGCAAAAGAGTCAGTTCGGTCCGGTGGTTGTCCTTCATTTTAGGTGAATGATACCGCGATACGGTATATCGACTTGTGCATCCATCGATACACCTAGCATGCGGAATAAGGCTGCTATTGGCGCAAAAGGCTCATGGCTCCCTCCGTGCCCTCCGATCAAGGGATAGGTTGGTATTTGATTTGCGAAAGGAAATAGATGGTGTTCCGGTAGGATATCCAAAAGTTGTTGTGGGCCAAGTGAAAGTCACGGTGTTCACTGTCCATGGCACTCCATGGCACACTTCATTCGAGCCTTCCCCGCGAGGCCAGGTTTCCATCTTGAGCAATTTCGCCTCAGGACTTCAAATCTCTTCTCGGCGTGTTCGTTGCCGACTCCGATGAGAACAAAATTCTCTCTTTCCTAGTCAATCGATGTGACTAGGTCAACAGCCATTGAACTGTCGTGGACCTCGGAGACCAGGACCAGTCTCGCAATATACTCACTGACTTCCGCGTGACCTTCACGCATATAAACCTTCATTGCAGTCATTTGTCAACTATCATTTCCGTATTCTATCATGGTTGATATGAGCGACGGAATTTCCTGTGGTAGCAATAGTGATGGAATACTCACTATGGTCCTGCGTATGCCATTACAGACTCAGGGTCAAAACAAGGTGAAAATGGCGGACACCGGCTGAGAGATCCTAGGAAATTGTCCAATTTCGCCCACCCTGAAGGGCACATCGCGTTCGCCGGGGGAGACTCGCGGAGGGTCTCAAGCTTGACTTTTTAGAAGATGCGACAGGACTGAAGCTGGTTGCGTTCAACTTTCATTGTAATTAACGAGATATAACTAGAATGGGACAAAAACGGTTTGTTGCGATCGATCAGCAGTTCAGCAGTAAAAACGGGTTTGGTATACCAAAGACGAGAGCAGTATAAAGATGTAGATACCCAAACTTTATGATGGGGGACGTGGGATGGGACTTCGGAATGTGAGAACATGGATAGTTGTACGATAGATGTGAGCAATATTGCGAAATGTGGGGAATAAAAACCACGGTCCTTCGTTGCGTTCAACGAGTCTGGAGCGCAGGTGGAAATACGAAAGCGAGCGCACCATCCTGTCGTAGCGACTGACGACTTGGTCCATTGTCGGTCTTTTTGTTGGTTCATCCTGAACCATATCAACCACCAGAGGAATTATAAATTCCAAGCCCTTCGTCTTCTGTAATGCACAAACGAGCATTAGCTTTCGAACTCAACACAAAGGGACACTCACATGCAGGAATTCTTCCCTAATTAGATTCCCGAGGTAGTATACATCAACGGGAAAAGGATCATACTCATCCTTTCGTGAGATCCGTATGAACTCAGGTGCGGTTCTGTCACCGCCTTGAAGCGGAAGCGCCTTGTGGTCCTGACCGGGTTCAAACTTTACGGACAGACCGAAATCGATGAAGTAATACTTCGTCGGCCTTGCAGTGCGCGTATGAAACTTGGCACTCGACTTGTGATCCCGACTTCTGGAGAGATTTCCTGGATGAAACATCTCAGGAAACGTTGGTTTTGGGTCCATCATAATATTCAGGAGGGTACAATCTCTGTGTGAGGTGAGCATCACGAGTTGCTCGTACATATGAGTCCATACCGATGGGCAACGTGGCACTGATGCATAAATCGAAGGCCCTGTTACATAGATCAGTAAACAATTGACAATCGATAGGTACAGTCCGTTGCGTCACCTCGAATATTTGCCGAAAGAATTCAACGGCCTCACCCACCGATTTAAATCGCGGGTCATAGAACGGTCGGAGCAATGGCATAATGATGATAATTTCGCCATCGAGATCCGGTATATGAAGCACCTCGTATATGGGGACACAGTGGTTATGAGGATGTGAGGCAAGAGGCTCCGTAGAAAAATACGTGGCAATCTCATTCTCGTAGTCATCCGGCACCCTCTTCATCGAGACCAGTGCGTTGTCAGACATTCGAGTCGCGTCCATGATATTTGCGCGCTGTACACGCCTATTAGAACCAATCAGTATAGATAGATTAGGACCATACCTGGCCGAACACTCTTCTGTCTTCTGCATTGCCCGGTTTCTTCTTTCCCTTTTTTTCCCAAGATGGGACCCATCCTGGCCGATATCGTGGACGAAGCATGTAACCCTTCTCTTCTAGCCACTTTTGATGCTCCATCCACCAAACTTCAATTGATTCCAAGCCATAGAAACCAAAAGGCTGGAATAGTGCTTGAGTTAGTCTCGCCGCGTCCTGGGGAGACATTTGCCAGAGAGCGACTACAAACGCAAGGGTTATCACAAGTCCAACTCAAGAGTAACTGACATACATACCACAGGGAAAAAAAAAACACTTGCTGTTGGACCCCGGGCCCTGACCTATCAAGGTCGAAGTTTGAGGCTTTCAAGTTCAAGAATCAATGCTTCGAGTGGCTGTGACGTAGCCACCACTTGCTTGCAGGCCAATAGTGCAAGCCCGGAGGTGGCCGAGGTACAGACATTGGCGCGACTTGCCGTGTCTCCGAGCCAACCGGGTGCATCTTGCCCCAATCTTTCAAATTTCAAAGTGCGGTCTGACCGTCCGAGGATTTTGTCCACTCCATTCTCAATAAGTTCTGTCCTTCCTGGTGGAATTGATGTACCTTCGATGTAACAATTGTAAGCCTGCAGCGGGTGTGGTGAGTTATCGATAAAAGACACTGATACGGTATATAAAGGGCGTGTATCACTCGGGCATACACCTCGTCTATTCCCAGAAGTCCCTCTCTTCTCTACAAGCTCTTTGTAGCGATGGACTCCAAAGAACATTTCGATGGCGTGAACTTTAGTCCTCTCGATTACTTGATCCCTGAGAAGTGCTTAGCGAAGGGCGAATTCGACATGTCGTTTGCCATTGACTTGCTGAATCGGGCCCTACGTGACCAGTACCTTCCTATTCCTCCTACGGTGCTCGAGTTGTTGTACCTCGACTTGACAGAGTACGTTAATCTCTGTTTTTCTTTCGATGTTCAATAATTGACCCCTTGTGGTAATGGCGATTCTTCAGGGTCAGGGAGCAATGTGAAATTCTCAAAAAACAGGTTCACCGTCGATCGCTTCTCAAGGCCTTGGATGCAAGGATGGTCAAGAATGGCTATGACTTTGTTAATTCTGCAGCTGGCTACAGACGAAGCGTCAAGGTGCGTCGAATCATAATACAAGAATGGTTGATTACTCACAGGAATCTGACAGCGAGCATCCGACGAGGCTCAGAGACGGCTTGAGGAGTCTGGAGAAAAGCCCACGCGAGGGCCACCGCGTAAGTAAATTACTTCAGTGGAACACGATAAGATACTCAGTGTCTCATATATTAGCAATCCAAGCTCTGCGATTGCTCGTATCACAGCCCAAGGTCATCCCTCGTCATGGTATCCGCACTTCCATCAGTTGTATCGACTTGTCTTCGTTAACGGGTATGGGTTTTCCCCGTTGTTCGTGCAATAGTATCTTACGCCTGAATCTCCTTGATACTAGGCCCGAATAGGTCTTCGTCTCCAAGTATTAGTGTCGCAGAGTCATCCGATTCAACCTCGCCACTCATTCCGAAGTAATCTTGAGGGTTCAGTAGTATTCAGTTGGAGTAGACGTTGCAATATATCACTGTTGTTCATGTTACTTGGGAGTGAACAAAATTGGAAAACGAAACTCAACGCAAAACATAGTAAACTGGCAGCATTCGGGAGAGAACGCACCTTTAGGGTACCTCTGTACATTGCCAAGTAGGGCATTGGATTGCGCCCCCACAGGTCCGGTCAATCTCCAGCCGGTTGAGGAAAAGATGCATGTGTCGATAGCATTAGTTTCTAATGATATACTGTACGCATTGCCTCCCATACTGAACGTCCAAAACACCTCACCTTTTGTGCAGCGTCTTCCGTGTCGTGCATTTCTACAATAAGGTCTACAATTTTTCTTCTCCTGACTTCCCACACCTCTGTGTTTTGGTTGGGTCCGAGTCATGAGGGTTGAGCCGCTGGTGGAGGCTCGAGGAAATATAAAGCTCCTTAAGTCTACCTGTGGAAGCGAATAACGCCCATCATGAAACGGATGAGCGACAGAAACCAATATCGACGCGACGTGGTTGACGAACGAGCAGAATGGCTAAACCTGGAGCGGGGTTTCTGGACGAAGATGTGAGAGCAGCATCGGACCCGGATAGACGTTCGATCAGCGTTCAGGTGCTCAATCTTCGAAGCCGACTGCCGAAAATCCAGCAATCCACCCGCTTCATCTCTGTAGGAAGGACTTGCGCTCGATGATTTCGAGATTTCACGTGGCACCCACCAGAGGACAGGACAGGGTTTGATTTTTCTTGCTTGCATCGTGAATAAGAAGCTGTAATCAGATTGAGATGAAGATGGATAGCTTGCGATCGAGATCGATTAGCAACGGAAACGGAAACGATGTACCAAAGACAATAACAACACGAATATGTGAATGTCCTAGCTTTCTGGTGGTGTGCGTGGAAGGGGGTTTCGGAACATGAAAACGTGGATAGTTGTGCGATAGACATGAGCAATGGCATGCTTGGCGGCGGATATTGACCACCTTTTTTCGTGACGTCCAACGAGCCTGGAAATTAGCCACCAATACGAAAGAGAGTAAATCATAGTGTCGAAGCGGCTGACGACTTCGTCCATCGTGGGCCTTCTTGCTGGGTCATCCTGGACCATGTCGGCGACTAAAGGCTTGATGAACTCCAAACCCTTTGTCTTCTATGTGTGGCGATACATGAATGGGTATTCAACCTTCGAAGAATAGTAATAAAAATTCCGCTCACCTGCAAGAATTCCTCCCTGATGAGATTCCCGAGGTAGTACACATCGACCGGGAAAGGGTCATGCCTTTTCTTGAGTCCAACCCACACAAATTCCGGAACAGTCTTATCACCACCCCGAGCGAGAAGGGCCCTGTGGTCTTGACCGGGTTTGAACTTCAGGGACAGACCGAAATCGATGAATAGATACTTTGTCGGCCTCGAAGTACGTGAATAAAATTTCGGCTTCGACTTGAAATCCCGACTCATGGATATATCCGCTGGGTGGAACATTTCCGGAAAGGTTGGTCGCGGATCCATCATGATATTATTGAGGGTACAATCCCTGGAATAGATGAGCCATTACACGAGATTCTTATACATTGTTTGGGAACATACCCATGGGAAACATTATACCGGTGCATAAATTGAAGACCCTGTACATAATTCAGTCAAAAAAAAAGCAACGAGAGTATCTTCGGTCACCTCGAATATTTGCCGAAAGGATTCGACGGCCGCACCCACTGACTCGAACCACGGGTCGTCAAATGGTCGTAAGAGAGGCATAATGGCAATGACCACGTTGTCGAGATCTGTTACACGGAGTACATCGTATACAGGGACACAATGGTTGTGGGGATGGGAGGCAAGAGGCTCTGTCGAAAAATACATGCCGATTTCATTCTCGACGGGATCTTTCATTCGCTTCATCATGACCATTGTATTGTCGGAAATCCGAGTCGCGTCCAAGACATAAGGATGCTGCACAGGTAGTTTGAGATTGAGAGCCCCAGATGAAGAAGGAACATACCCAAGTGGAAATGCCGTCTTCCGCATCGTATGGTCTCCCTCGCTTGTTGATGTCCCAAGAAGGAACCCACCCAGGCCGATATCGTGGGCGAAGCATATAACCCTTTTCCTCCAGCCATTGTTGATGTTCCATCCAGAACACTTCATCCTTCTCTAGGGCACGGAAGTCATAGGATTTGACTTTTTGTAAAGGTTGAAAAAGTTGTGCTACCTCCTGTATCGACATTGTCACTATGGATGTATAAACGTTGAGATAATTCCCATGTAAATGGCCGTAAGTAGCTTCCAATTAAAGTTTCTACCGCTGAGTATTGGTCCTGGCAGAAAATTGAGACCTTGAAATCTTGAAGGCCTCGAATTACTATGTTTCCGTGACGTATCAAATCGACAACGATGGAGGTGCAGTACGTACTATCACACACCCCTTGTTGCAGCTCCCCCCTTCTTACAGATCGTGCTCTGGAGGCAGCCCTTTCCCTCCATTCCTTCTGAAAAAAAATTGGGCATGTAAATATGCTTGATAGTAGTGTACAACTCGAATTTCTAAGGAATCTAACAAAATTTGAGATTGTCAGAAGGAATAAAGCCAGTTTTCTGAGTTCTGATCCACCACAAATCGTGTCAGATCCACATCTTCCCATGGGCGCGTTATCACAGAAACGAGGAGTTAAGCTAATATATACCTGAGATACCTTTCTCAGCCATCCGATTTGTTGTATGTTTCTCTCAAGTAGCTCAGGCTGCATTGTCTGGAAGAAGGGGTGACAAAATGGTGACCTTGAAGCCACACCACAGTGGCTTGCGGCGTCGACGTGTGCCTCTGCTCGAAGTCCTGAATGCGCGACGATGTGCTCAGTGCTCACCCCTCTTTGCACGAACTGCTTACATAAATGGTATGCCGAGCTGAGTTCAAATCTGCCGATGTGACATTTTGTGACGATTCATATGCAAGAAGGGGGGAGTTGCGACTGAGCTCGCCGGAAACATTCCTCTGGCGCAAATAAAATTCATAAAATATAGAAAAAAACAGAAATCTATATACAGTTAGGTATCACATCATAACCCAAACTTTTGAGTGTTTTCGATGAGGGACAGTACTATACGACGGGAAATACTGGAAACGCATGTAAGAAGGGGTGTGTGATAGTAACCATTCTGGGATGGGATGGTTGGCTTCGAGGCTCAATTCGTGGCGCGCCGCATTGACAGGTCACGGCGTGCATCTGACGAGGTGAGGAGGTTGCGAGATAGTCCTTTTTGGGAAGGTCAGTACCACGTTTTCACAGATACAAGCCGGCGTATTCAGTGCCAACCCTATCCAGCCGCTGATTCCTCGTCCGAGTTGGAGGTTCCCAGAGCCTCATGTTCTTCTACCACTCCTTTGGTTGCGAAGTCAGACGACTCGTCAATGTAGTATGCCTCCAAGGGTCGAGGAGGCGTGGGGATTAGGCAAAGTGCTATAAACATATCAGTGAATTATACTCATGACTCATGAGTGACTCAGCTCAAGTGCTGTGTCCCTGAGTCCGAAAATTGAGCCTGGGAAGAGGACATGGAAAGAGAGGATGTGGTTCACCTATGATTTTCAGTGGGCATGTCACCGGAATAAAGGTCAGAGGAAGGGGGAGTCCATCGACAGGAAAGTGAAGTCAAGGCTTAACAGTCGCTGGCCCCTTGAGGGCGTGTCAGAGTCGAAGAACTCGGTTCCCATGCAGGATCTGCGCCATATTGGGATAACATTTATGCTGGGGCTGCATATTGCTACGTTACTTTGTTTGAATGGTGACAGACTACTTATGATGGTCCCGTGTATACAGTCCCAGGATATGGGTAAAAGCAAGCAGAGACGAGGGACGCCGTCTGAGGGATCCAAGGAAGCTGCTCATCTTCACCCACTCGAGAGGGAGAGACTTTCCGTGGGTTTCAAGCTTGACTTGATAGAAGATAGGACAGGACCGAACTTGATCGTGTTCAAGTCGCATTGCAATCTTTGAGGAGTGAGCTGACTGAGACAAAAACGAATTGGTTGCAATTATCTAGCAGCGAAGTAATGAAACAGGGTTTGAGATGCCTAATACGAGAGCAGTATGAACACGTAGATACCCTAAATCTATGATGGAGGGCGTGGGATGGGGCTTCGGAGCGTGATAATGTGGATAGTTGTACGGTAGATGTGGGCTATGTTCCGAAATGTGGGGAATGCAAACCATGGTCCTTCATTGCGTTCAACGAGTCTGGAACGGAGGCGGAAATACGAAAGCGAGCGCATCATCTTGTCGTAGCGACTGACGACTTGGTCCATTGTCGGTCTCTTTGTTGGTTCATCCTGGACCATATCCGCCACCAGAGGGATTATAAATTCCAAGCCCTTCGTCTTCTGTGATGCATAACTGAGCATTAGACTTCGAACTCAGCACGAGGGGGTGCACTCACTCGCAATATATCCTCTCTGATCAAATTCCCGAGGTAGTATACATCAGTTGGGAAAGGATCATACTCATCCTTCCGTTCGATACGTATGAACTCAGGTGCGGTTTTGTCACCACCACGAAGCGGATGCGCCTTGTGGTCCTGACCGGGTTCAAATTTTACAGACAGACCGAAATCGATAAACAAATACTTCGTCGGTCTTGCAGTGCGCGTATGAAACTTCGCACTCGACTTATAGTCCCGACTTCTGGATAGAAATCCTGGATGGAACATCTCAGGAAACGTTGGTTTAGGGTCCATCATAATGTTTAGGTAGGTGCAGTCCCTTTGGGAATTGAGTATAACACGAGTTGCTCGTAAATACGAATCCATACCTGTGAGCAACGTTGTGTTGATGCATAAATTGAAGACTCTGTGACACAGATGAGTAAACAAACGACAGGATGATCTATTGTGTCACCTCAAATATTTGCCGGAAGAATTCAACGGCCTCACCCACGGCTTTGAATCGTGGATTATTGAATGGTCGTAGCAATGGCATAACCATAATAATTTTGCCATCGAGATCTGGTATATGAAGCACCTCGTATATGGGGACACAGTGATTCTGAGGGTGTGATGCAAGCGGCTCCGTAGAAAAATACGTGGCAATTTCATTCTCCCAGTCATCCGGCACTCTTTTCATCGAGACGAGTGCATTGTCAGAAATTCGAGTTGCGTCCATAATATACGCACGCTGTACACGTCTATTAGAATAAGTCATAACGAATGTATTAAGACCGCACCTGGCCGAACACTCTTCTGTCTTCTGCATCGCCTGGCTCCTTCTTTCCCTTTTTTTCCCAAGAAGGAACCCATTCAGGGCGATACCGTGGACGAAGCATGTAACCCTTCTCTTCGAGCCACTTTTGATGCTCCATCCACCAGGCTTCATTTGATTCCAAGCCATAGGAACCAAAGGGTTCGAATAATGCTTGAGTTAGTTTGACTGCTGCTTCATGGGGCGTCATTTGTTGGAGGGTCGACTACGAACACACAAGGGTTATAACAAGCCCAGCTGAAGAGTACCTCGAGTGACGTACATATCGTAAGTAACACACCTGCTTTTCGACTCCTACTCTGAGGTCTTTACGGTCGAAGTTGGAGCTTTTGAGGGCTTCAATTGCTGTGACGTATCGGCCATTGGTCGGTCAACAATCAACAAGGCAGAGGTGGGGCCGAGGTGTCAGTATTTTTAATCTTTGGTCCCGCAACTTGCCGTGTCTGTGAGTGCCCTGGATCTAAAATTCGGATCCATTCGTAGTGACAGGTTTTCTCGCTTACCTTGTGAGCGCACCCGGCCACTCGCACGGTCAACGAAAAAGTCCCCTCAGATCGTAACCAAATGTCGAAATCATTGCGTGTCGTATGGCGGAAACTCACCATGGCTGATTACACTTAAAACGTGATGATACATACGTCAGGGGGACGAGCGAGTTCTTGATTGGAGGTGGTAGAAATGAGAGAAGCTAAAAAAACAACATTAGATCCGCACTGTGGACAAACGCTAGATCACGCACAGAAAACATGACAAACATTATACCGAAAGATGTATCGAAATATGTGGTAGGTAACGAGATGCGAACACTATTTTTTATGATTTGGGACGTGGAATGGGGCTTCGGAAAGTGAAGACGTGGATAGTGGTGCGATAGATATGGGCTACGGTGCGGAATGTGGGAAACAAAAACCACGGTCCTTCATGGCGTTCAACGAGCCTGGAGCGTAAGCGCAAAGATGAAAGGGTGTTTATCATCCTGTCGTAGCGACTAACGACTTCATCCATCGTGGGCCTTTTCGCTGGGTCATCTTGGACCATATCAGACACCAGAGGTATTATAAATTCCAAACCCCTCGTCTTCTGTGAGGCATAAATGAGCATCAGAATTTTGAACTCAATACGACCGGGGGGTACATTTACCTGCAAGAATTCCTCCCTGATCAAATTCCCAAGGTAGTAGACGTCAACTGGAAATGGGTCAAACTTTGTCTTCATTCCATACCATTCGAACTCAGGAACAGTCCGATCACCACCACGAATGGGGAACACTTTCCGATCCTGACCAGGTTCGAACCTCAAGGAGAGACCAAAATCGATGAATAGATACTTAGTCGGCCTAGAGGTACGGGTATGAAACTTGGCTTTCGACTTGAAATCCCGACTTCTGGATATATCGCCTGGGTGAAACATAGCTGGGAAAGTTGGTCGGGGATCCATCATGATGTTAAGCTGGGTACAATCTCTACAAGGAATCAGTAGAGCACGAGTTTCTCCGAAATATGGACGTGTACCGATGAGCAACATTGCATTGATGCATAAAATGAAGGCCCTGGAACATTTTCAGTAAACAATAGGTCGGTATGGTCACTTCAGTCACCTCAAATATTTGGCGCAAAAATTCTGCAGCCTCGCCCACAGACTTAAATCGCGGTTCATCGAATGGTCGTAATAGAGGCATGACAATGATAACCTCGTTGTCGAGATCCGAGTCTGGTATTTGAAGCACTTCGTAGATAGGGACGCAATGATTGTGCGGATGCGAGGCAAGAGGTTCGGTAGAGAAATACACGGCGATTTCGTTCTCAAGGCCGTTCTCCATTCGCTTCATTGAGACCAACGCGTTGTCGGAGATTCGAGTCGCGTCCATGATATCTGCAGTCTGTACACATTGTGAGAGAGGAACCACACATTAAGTAGAAGCGTACCTGGCTGAAAACACTTCTATCTTCTGCCTCATCCCGCTTATCCTGTTTTTCATCGTCTTTCCCGTTTTCCCAGGAAGGAACCCACCCAGGCCGATATCGTGGGCGAAGCATGTAACCTTTTTCCTCTAGCCACTTTTGATGTTCCATCCAGAAGATTTCATATTTGTCCAGGGGGTCGAGCTCAGAGGGTTCGTAGGTTGGTTGAATTATTCTTGGTATCTCCTGGACCGACATCTAACACGACGATACTGTCACGGGTTACAACAAGTTTGAGCAACAGTAACCACAAAACTTACATGTTGTAGTTATGACACTAGATTCTCGACTCTGATTTTGAGCTCTTGAAGGTCGAAATCTGAAGCTTTCACTGTAAGACTCAAAGTTACAACCCTTCTGTTGCGTCAGTGACGTACAGGGTCTCGTTGGCGGTCGAAGCTCGGGACCTTGGAAGTTTGAACTCAGCATCAGGTCGGGCCATCTTGCCGCAAAATTCCACGTCATTGATCCGTTCTACATTTGGCTCCCCGGGTACCAGCAATTCTTGAGGGCCAATCATTGGCTGGGGTCGGGGCCGTCATCTTACCACACGTAATTATGGGAGAAACAGAAGGCACGCTACGGATCTGCGATGTACGTTGTACGAACCTTGATAAGGATACATCTGACATGGCGTTTTCTCCTCGCATCCAGTGACCTCCCTCCATAACTCATCCCGAATTCGAGGTGAATGTGTATGACGTTTCCATAACCAGATCGCGACAATTAGTCGGGATCGCCTTAAATTATCAAACGTGTTTTCGACCATGACCAAGGTGAGAGCGAAAATCCTAGTATCGCACCTTCATATATTGGGCGCATTTGTCATAGTTTTGATCTTCATCAGAATGCTGGAACAACGAGGTAGCTAACACTGAGACCCACCTGACGGACCGCATTACTTGCATCTTGAAAGCAAATTTTGCTACCTTCACGTCTTGCGTCTCACTTGCCTGACCTCAAAAGGGAAAGAGGAAACCGCGAAAGATCAAACATGAGGTATCCATGGGGTCAGGGCAATCGTATCGAAGGTACTGATCCTTGTCCTATCTTTTGGCGTATTTAGACAAGGCAGTGCATATCGCAGAGGATGGCTGACGTACTATAAATCATTTTGGCACTTCACCTCATGGCTTTCTCAACTCGGGTGCAACTTCGGTTTGATTCATATCGTGACTGAGTTGTTGACACTCGACCTTCGATTGAGAATTGAGCTGGTATATGAATTATATCTAGCATACGGTATTGGCCTACTATATGAACATTTCCCAAGCCGTATGCCATCCACTCCGATCGATGAATGCGTGCCCGAGTCCTGTCAGACATGATTATTAGCATAGACGAAAAATGAGATGAAAGATACGGTTTGAGAGCAAATGTGAAGTGCGAGAAAAGTATCAGCGATGTAGCAACGATCATAACAGGGCAGAGGTAGTCAGGTACGCTCTAATACTATCGACGGGGATGTGGAATAGGATTTCGGAAGGTTATGACGTGCAATGTGGTGCGGTAGATATGGGCTATCGCGCGAAACGTGGCCAGACCTGGCCACTCGTCTTCCTCGAGCTCTACCAGCCTCGAGCGTAACTTCCAGTAAGAGATAGATTTTTTCAGCTCGTCGAACCGTTGCACCACCTCATCTATGGTGGGTCGTTTCTCGGGATCATCTTGAACCATATCGTCAACCAAGGGCCTGATGAATTCGACCCCCTTCGTTGCCTGGTATGTCGTGAAGCGACGAATTAACGAGGGTAACGAGGAAAGGAAAGATGGAGGGGGTAAAATGTACTCGCCTTCAGAAAGTTTTCTCTGATTAAATTCCCGAGGTAGTAGATGTCAGTCGGGAAGGGATCGTGTGGACGGCGGAGTCCGTCCCCTTGGAATTCGGGAACACTTTTGTCACCGCCTATATGGGGGAATACCGTCCGTTCTTCGCCAGGTTCGAATTTTGCAGAGATACCAAAGTCGATGTAGAGATATCTTGTCGGTTTGGAGGTACGAGTGTAGCTCTTGGCGCTTGATCGAAAATCCCGACTTCTTGACATTTCCAGGGGATGAAATCCATTAGGAAATGTTGGACGGGGATCCATCATGATGTTGAAGCCATTGCAGTCTCTGTTGAATCAATGAATAAATGAAGGATCGAGCAGGTAAACAAGGGTATATACCGATGGACAACACCACACTGGTGCATGAATTGTAATCCCTTAAAACGACGTTGTAAAACCGTGGCAATAAGAGTAGTACCAATATTACCTCGAATATCTGTCCAAAGAACTCTACTGCTTCACCCACCGATTTGAACCGCGGATTATCGAACGGCCGGAGTTGAGGCATGACGATAATGAGGTCATTCTCCTCGTCTGGGATACGAAACGATTCATAGATGGGGACGCAGTGGTTCTTGGGGTGAGAAGCGAGGGGTTCCGTTGAAAAGAGCATGGCGATCTCTACTTCAGGTGGGAAGTAGATTCGTTTTAGCACTACCATTTCGTTGTCGCTGATACGGGTAGCGTCCATTATGAATGGATTCTGCATAGATCGGTGAAAAGACAAGGAAGCGAAACAGAGAGTCAACGTACCGAATGGGAAAGACCATCCTCACGATTGTAACCCTCCCATTCGCGGTCACCTCCCACTGTCCAAGAAGGGATCCACCCTGGTGTAAATCTAGGTCGAAGCATGTACCCCCTTTCCTCAAGCCATTTCTGGTGATCTCTCCGGTAGATTTCGCTTTTTAGCAGGACATGTGCTTTGATTTCACGGCGTGTATCGTTTGGAGGAGTTGGCTGGGTAGACATTGGGATATGGTGAAAGAGCCGATGTGGCAAGGCTCCAGTTTAATAGGAATGTGTAGGTACAGCGATAGTCAGGCTCAGTGGTACGAGTTGCATCGCCTCAGGCTTCTCGGAATCCAGTTCAACTAACTTTTGACTAAGTTGAAGCAATTCCGAGTCGAGCCTGCGAGTATCGGCGCCACGAAGTGTGTATTTGTTCCTATTTGGTGAAAACGAGGCGTAAAATTGCGCGACCACCGTGACCCGCGGGCCGCGATGTCTTTGGCCTGCATTTTCAAGGAGCCGCGAACTACTCTATTGTATAATCATAGGGATCCTTGTGGCGGGCATCCACCCCCTCCTCGTTGTTCAAGCTTCATCAACTACGACTGAGAAAGTCTATGGAACCTATGGAACCATTACTAGCACCCCTGCACGGCCACCATTGTCTTTTGCCTCAGGATAACGTTTCGGAGGGTTCATCATTCTGTACGCGATTAAACGATGCTTGCGACGAACACCAAATCCGTGTGTACATGGTGACCTCATACACACCCACTACGGATCCAGAGAAGGCCATGGAAAATCATCTGAGGACTGGATACAGCAAGATGTACTTCCGAGGCCAGCAGATCCGGACGCATCACCGCAGAAGATGTATGGACATACAAGGAAACCCATTACCCAACTGACCTCCTACTCTGTCATACGAATGACATGGATGCGGAGGATACACTCTCAAGCATACCCTCTCCAGACACTGAAGCACCATTCGGTTATGCTCAGTAAAGTCCGCACTGTACCCAAGTTCATCTTGGCGTTGTGAGACCACATGTGAGCAATCACCGGATCAAAATCAGCCAGTCATCCACTCACAAACCCTCCGTTTGTTCAGCTCTGTAAACTCAACTCTCGGCTTCCTATTATTGACCTTTTCCTGCGGAGGAGCGTTAGTTTGAAGGGAGTTGAGGCGTGTTCGTCATGACTCGAGATATCCACGACATGGCCTGCGTGGCTGCATTCTGGGAGAGGCTAAAGGAGGCGCTTACGTTCCAGATGAGAGGTAGTGACTTGATGTGCAGCTTGTCCGATCTTGAATTCGCTGAAGGGGAGGAGAAGGGAAGGACATCGAGGCGTGCCAGTGGGCTCGCGTGCGAATCGACGACGCGTGGGTGCCTTTTGAGGAGGCGCCCATTGTTGTTCCGTTCCTGTCGGTTCATTCTGCGCCTGGTTCCTGCTTTCCCGGCTCCGACTGCATTCTACGACATCTACACCGTTGTCTTGAAGCTTGATTACCCAGGTGAGCTGCGGATACCGGTCGATATTCCTGAACCCTAATTTGAATTCTCCTTCTCAGCCCGAAGTATTCCGCTACCCATTTGTGGTTGAAACGGAAGGCGGCTTGTTTCAGCAATTCAAGTTGTCGCACATTGTGAAACAGACCAAGTGTAGTGTACCGACAATCATCGAAATCTGCTTATGGAGCCGGACATATCAGGAAACCGTTCTCCATCTAAGTTGTTCGAAAGTGCGGACCGATCCTACCTTGAAGCATTCCTCTCATTGCAACTGAAGGTTTGTCACACCCAGTGCATCCCCCAAGTTCCGACCATTGACATTGGCACTCATTACTCTGGTGCGTGCGTGGGACTTCCGCGAAACGGTTGTTTGACAAAGCTTTTTCTCACAGCATTGGTCAACTGGAGTTTGGAGAACAGCAAGCCAGCAATATATAAGACAGGCGAGAAGGTAAGCTTTCATCCCAAATACAACTTTGCAATCATCTGACCACTACACTTCCCTACCTAACACGATGACCTCGACCCCTCTCGACCTTGACAATATTCAAGGAGATATCCTGTGAGTCCCTAAGGTATAACTTATACGCTTTTGCTGACAACGTTCCGGTAGTGTTGGCCTGCTGAAGAAAACAGAGACATTCTATTTCTTCCAAATTAGCGATGACGTCAATGCTTTCAGGACCCAGCTGTCTCAACTTGCACCCCTCATCACATCGACCACAGCGGCTATGGATCACAGGAAGACCGTCTCCCAGAGCAAGAAGGATGCATTGGCTCAGGGACGGGAGCCTCCTGTCGTTCCTATCGCAGGACTCAACATAGCATTCTCTCAATCTGGTCTGACCAAGGTGAGTTTAGAAAAGACGACAGGATGTCTCACTTTGCTGATGCACTTGCTTGTGGTAGATGGGGATTACCGGCGATATTGGCGACGTTGGCTTCAAGAATGGCCAGCTGGCCGATGCATTGGCGCTTGGTGACCAAGGGTCCACGGTAAACGGGAAATTTGTTCCCGATTGGATTCCTGCATTCAAGAACGCTATCCACGGTGTGATGATATTCTCTGGGGACAAGCAAGCATCCGTCGACAAGACTTTGGCAGAAGTTAGTGCTATTCTTCGGGTAGGAGCGCACGATGCCACCATCCATGAGGTTCTAAAGGTCGTGGGTGCAGTTCGCCCGGAGAATGGGCACGAGCAGTATGTTTTTATTCTCTCAGCTGTGTTTTCTTTTGTGCTTTTTGTGCTGAATGTGAATATTAGTTTTGGTTTCCTGGATGGTATATCCAATCCTGCTGTCGAAGGCTTTGACATCGAGAAACCAGGACAAGGCGCGGTTGACCCAAAAGTCATTCTCACAGGACATGATGCCATACTTCGTCCGGCTTGGGCCACAGATGGGAGCTTTCTTGCATTCCGATACCTGTTCCAACTCGTCCCAGAATTCAACCTATTTTTGAAGAAAAATCCACTTCCAACCGACAGCGATGGTAATCGTCTCACTCCCGAGCAAGGGAGCGAGCTTCTTGGGGCTCGAATGGTTGGGCGTTGGAAGAGTGGTAAGTTCATATGCTCAATTCTAATGAATTCAATCTGAGAGAATCATCAGGTGCACCTGTCGATCTCACGCCCATCGTCGACGACCCCGTCTTGGGCAAAGATCCTATGAGGAATAATGACTTCCACTACAACATTGAGAACGATTTTACCTCTCAGTCGAGATGCCCGTTCGCAGCTCATACTCGAAAGACGAACCCGAGAAACGATCTTCGACCGGAATTCGTTACACCCCATCGTATCATTCGTCGTGGTGTTCCATTCGGCCCCGAGGTCACACCAGACGAAGCACAGGACAACAGGACCCATCTTGGAAGGGGCTTACTTTTCGCCTGCTATCAGAGCAACCTTGCAAATGGTTTCCAATTCGTCCAGAAGCGTATGTTTTCTTGTCTCGGCACAACCGATCGCATTTCTAACTGTGATCTTCACAGAATGGGCTAATGCCAGAGGCTTTCCCCCCAAATCCACGCCTCCGGGTATTGATCCAATAATCGGGCAATTGAATCCTGGAGACGTTCTCCCTCGCTCCATGTCCGGAACAAACCCCGCCTCGCAGGATGAATTATTGGGGCTCCCTATATGGGTTGTTCCCCGCGGGGGTGAATACTTCTTCTCTCCCTCGATCTCGGCTTTGAGGGATACCTTCGCTCTTGGCGTTCATATTCATTAAGCGAAGCCTCACCGTGGCGTTATAGATGGGGCACTGAGAAGAGATTTTCCAAAACGGACAAAATATCATGTCTGTTGCCTTCCTATCTCGCTATTTTTCTTACCATAATCCTAAGCTGTATGCCCGGGACCGGCCTCGTTGTATGATTGTTTGCGTGTTCACTCATTGAAAGAGAGAACACGAATATTATATTGCATTTCGCCTTTTCTTTGTTTACACATATCAGAGAACGACTGAGATTTGAAGTGGACATCCGGTTATGGGTAGATGTGGCGGCGAGGAAGAGAGTCGAGGAAAAGGCGCTAAGTAGACTTGCATCCTGCTATCGACGACAATTGGACCAATGGGTGCTCCGAAATATCCGAAACTAGGCGGGGTGTTTTTGCAACATCTGTTGAAGACGCGACATCAAGCTTTCGGTGTACTGCATGGGCTACTGCTTATCGGCTCATCGCAGAGGATACTGTGGACAGAGGAATCGAAGCTGATGTCAGGGTGTCACGTATCTTCTGCGACATTCCTCCTCATCCTCAACAGTAAGTCGCGTTGTTCAAGGTGTTCCTGACAATAAGCTGAGTCTTGCAGAGACATTGTAGTACTCATTTCCAATGTTCGTTTCATCAAGGTGACTCTCCGTCGGGGTTTGTCTAGAATACCACTGACCGACGGTTGAATTTAGCTCGAGAGAATAGATTGTGAACTTTAGCAGATTGTAGCAAGGGGCCGACGCTCGAGATGTACGCTGATTCATTCAACTAGTACTCTTCATTTGTGCGTACGGGACAAGGGCGGAGCATGAATGAGCTTCAGGATGATTTTCGGAAGTCAGCTGCGAACATCCTATTGAAAGGTACCGGTGAGCCCCAGACCTTGCAGTGTGCCTTCATATTTCCAATTCAGAACATGGGAAGTGACAGCACCAGACACTCAAATTGACACGTCTTCGTCACAAAAACTCTCAACGGGATCAGGTCTTAATCTTTCGGTTCAACCTTCAACCTTCAAAGTTTGGCTCGAGGTAGAAGATTCGTGATTCGGCTTCCAACCGTGCGTGCTACAAGTCTCAGCAAATGTAAGTAACTTGTACCATAGATTCGTAGCAGATGGCGACACCTCAGGAAGCGTCGAAAACACCACAACCTCAAAAGCCGCACCCTCGTTCCCTTCACGAATCCCTAGACCGGATCGAATCCTTTTGGTTGGACCACTCAGAGTGGCTGGAGGAAAAGGGGTATATGCTTCGTCCACGATATCGACATGGATGGGTTCCTTCTTGGGTCGCAGAAAACAAGCCTAAACCATTCATGGCGGAAGACCAAAGATATTTTGGCCACGTATGTTCTTACTCTACGAGTGATTCTCAATGTTGACATACTCGAGTAACAGCCAGATACCATGGATGCAACTCGAATTTCTGATAATGCATTGGTTATGATGAAGCTCATGAATGACTCTCTCGAGAATGAAATTGCCCTGTATTTCTCGACGGAACCCCTTGCCTCCCATCCACGTAATCATTGTGTCCCCATTTATGAGGTGCTTCACGTACCAGATCCTACAGGCGATGACGATGAGATCATCATCGTTATGCCGTTATTACGACCATTCTACGATCCGCGATTCAAATCGGTTGGCGAAGCAGTTGAATTCTTTCGGCAAATTTTCGAGGTAACTGCGCACAATCCAGCGCAGTTCATCGTTTACTGAACCAGTCCCAGGGCCTTCAATTTATGCACGAGCATAACGTTGCTCATCGGTGTGTCTTCATATCCCGCACTTCCTGTGTGAAGCTCACTTATGATCGTGCCAGGGACGTTTCCTCCCTCAATATCATGATGGACCCCTGTCCAACTTTTCCGGAAATGTTCCACCCTGCAGCTATATCTCGAAGCCGGGACTTCAAGTCATCCGCCAAGTTCCATACCCGCACTTCCAGGCCGACCAAGTACCTGTTCATTGATTTTGGTCTGTCCGAGAAGTTTGAACCCGGTCAAGATCGAAAGGTGATCCCCATTTGTGGTGGTGACAGAAGTCCACCCGAGTTCCAGCACGATGGAGCGGAGGAAGAAATCGACCCTTTCCCAACAGATGTATACTGCATCGGGAATTTGATCAGGAGGAAATTCTTGCGTGTGAGTGTGCTCCTTCCTGTCCACCCCACAAAATCCTCTGAGAAACCTGAATCCATGCTGTGACAATACCGTACATAGCCGCTGAAAGGGGTGGACTTCATCCAGCCCTTGGTCGAAGATATGATTCAGGAAGATCCAACGAAGAGACCTACGATGGACGAGGTTGTCCTCAGATACGACGAGATGGTCAAGTCGCTTTCATATTGGCGCCTACGATCCATGCTTGTTGAACGTGATGAACCTATGTTGATTGTCATATTTCTTGCCGTAGCTCATATCTATCGCACTACCATCCATATTTTCACATTCCGAAGTCCCATTCCACGGCCTCCATCATAAAAGGCATACTCGTACCTCCTTACTGTTATCGTCTTTGGTACACTGTTTCTCTCCTCATAACAGCCATTCCCGAGGCATCCGTTTTCCTCACACGCCAACTCCGTCTTGAACTCATCTGTACACTTCGAGGCCGACGAAATATATTTTTATAGACTTCGGTCTTTCTATGAGGTTTAAACCTGGAAATTTTCGAAAGTCTCTCTTCGTCCCTGACTGTTTCTGAATTCCAGGGGAATGGACCATGTACGATCCTTTCCCGATTGACGTTTACTACCTGGGAAATCTCATCGGAGAGGAGTTCCTCGAGATGATTTCTCGGGAAACTGAATACATATTGCGAACACTCAATGGCATGCAGAAAACAAGAGTCGTAGAGTTTTTGAAACCGTTGGTGGATGAGATGGTCCGGGATGGTGGTCCTCCGCTTCCACAACCATTGGTACAGAGACGCATGCATTGATGAGCGCACAGGTCATGGTAGCACATTCCCTACACACTGCTGCACCGAGGCATTTGAAGCACAAAGCACACCAGCAATACATTCGGTCAAAGAAAATAGCAGGAGATTGGATGGAATAATTTGAGAATCCACATAAGCCAGTTACCTTGGATTGAATTGAGACCGCATTCGGCGTGATCGAGCCAAACACGACCTCAATTCGAACCAACACAATTATATGATGCTCCTCAGAGAACTCGGAGCTTGGAACTTACTTCGATGGGACTGGCTTGCTGATTAGTGGGGTCATGGAAGTGACGGAGTCTGACACAGAAACCCCAGAGTAAGAATCATGATGATGTTCGACATACTTCAGCGTCTCTCCTTTACCCACTCGCGAGGCCGACCAAGTCACGGGCCATCTTAAGCGTCTTGGGGCCAAAAGCCAGGGTGTTGTGGACCCTTCCTTTGACGTCGTTACGGAGCCCCTCAAGACTTAGTAGACAAATATTATTACCGGGTGTTGAAAACGAACCAAAAATTTGACTTACACTTTGTACTGGCCGTCCAACTTCTCAACCACGTCTTCAGGGAGTACAAGACGATCATCGTGTTCGTTCATCGCAACAGGTCCTATCCAAGGTTGCATCTGCTTCTCCCCCTTCTCAAGGTACTTCTTCGGCGTCAAGCCATCAAGGAAACCCAAGGTGGTTTTTTGTATCCCTTGCAGAAAAGAGAGTGGCGTTTAGGAATAGACAAGGGTATCGTAAAGACGGTCTTTGCATACTTGCATGTTGCTGCGCGCAGGTGGCTCTCTCTGCCCCTCATCGAGGGTACATCAGTGCCGAGCTGAGTGGAGATGTCGATCTGACGTTCACCAGAAGTCGGATAGAAGAAGTTTGGTAAGTAGGTGAAAGAGATTCTCCGTGATAGGGTTTAAGAGTTTTGTTTTGCATGCAGACATTCGGGTGGGAGCGCTGTGGGAAGTCGAGTGATCAAGGGGGCCAAGATGTGGCTGCAAGTTGCGGCACCAAACGGGCACCAAACTCAGACCAAACTTGAAATTTCCATCAACTAGCCGGCTGTAACAAGGAATGTTTTGATTCGTCACACGAGGCTGAAGTGAAGCCTTGCAGTGATTGCAAGAGCCATAGCTTCAGCAGCCTCGGACTCTGGAAACCAAGGCCAGCGATTTCTCTATTATCCGTACATCACTCTGATCTGCGGCTTGCGGCCCTCTGTTTTTGGACTCGCTCAGGCTGTAACTCGTTTGGATGTATAGTTGGTCCAGATGTCAACCCAGCAACCACTGCAACTTCAACCTCTGCAAAGGATTAAAACCTTTGCTTTTCATGTCCTCGACAAGTATGAAACCTTTTGGATGGAACATCACAAGTGGCTGGAGGAAAAGGGGTACATGCTTCGCCCAAGATATCGTCCTGGATGGGTTCCTTCTTGGGATGTCGACGATACGACTCTGTTCCCCTACGACTTAGAAGATGCCATTCCCTGTCGCGTATGTTCTTTTTCACTTCCTACTCCCAATTTCAATATAAATGTGGTGTAGCACCCATTTCTCATAGACGCGACTCGGATTTCCGACAACGCAATGGTTTCGATGAAGCGCATGGAGGATGGCCCGGAGAATGAAATCGCTTCTTATTTCTCGACTGAGCCCCTCGCTTCTCATCCCCATAATCACTGTGTCCCCATACATGAGGTGCTTCGAGTACCAGACCGCGATAATATGGTCATTATCGTGATGCCCCAATTACGACCTTTTGACAACCCTCGGTTTAAAACAGTGGGCGAGTCAGTCGAATTTTTTCGGCAAATATTCGAGGTGATTGAAACAGATTAACCCCATGAATATTTTGCTGAACTCGTGGTTAGGGCCTTCAGTTCATGCATCAATGCAACGTTGCACATCGGTCTGTGTTTGTAACTACATGCAAATTATGCCACGCTGACGCCTCACAGGGACTGCACACTCCTAAACATCATGATGGATCCCCGGCCAAGTTTTCCTAAGATGTTCCATCCGGCAAAAATCTCAAGGAGTCGGGATTATAAGTCAAGCGCCAAATTTTATACGCGCACCGCAAGACCGACCAGGTATCTATTCATCGATTTTGGTCTGTCCGTGAAATATCAGCCCGATCAGGAGCACAAAGCCATTCCCGTTCGTGGCGGTGATAAAACCGTTCCTGAGTTTTTGTGGAATTCACGGAAGCAGCCGTATGATCCCTTTCCGGTTGACGTGTACTATCTGGGCAATTTAATAAGGGAGGAATTCTTGCAGGTGAGCGCATCCCCCATTTTTTTTATTGAACCCGTATTTACATATATTTACACATAGAAAGCGAAAGGGGTAGAGTTCATTGAACCCCTGATCGCTGATATGGTCCAGGATGACCCGACAAAAAGGCCGACAATGGACGAAGTCGTTAACCGCTATGATAAAATGATGCGGTCTCTCTCACATTTTCAACTTCGCACCCGGCTTGCTCAACGCGACGAAGGATCATGGTGGTATGCATACCCTACATTTCGTACAATAGCTCACGTTTATCGCACCACCATCCACATTTGCACATTCCAAAACCCAATTCCCCGTCATCCGCCATAAATCAAAGATGTTCCTTTCTCCGTATTGCTATCATCTTTGGTAGACCTTCCCCGTTTTGCAAGTGTGGGCCCTTTCCAAACCTTACGATCTGTATCTATCTTAGCCCCTATTGAGCCGGAGGAGATTCGATATGACACGAAACGCTAAGTAAATCTCCTAACCCACTTAGCTGAACGGGCATTTACCAGTTGTGTTCGGGGAGTAAATGATCCAGTCGGTGGATGGAGATTCAATCCAGCGATACTCTCAGCAAGATCGGCCTAGAGTCTCCGAAGGAAGGACGTCGAAAGTCGCTTAAATCCCGCAGCACGATCTTGATCATTATGACGTGGCATTGAACCGACCATTGTAAATTTACGAAGAGCGAACATCCCATCCATAGCTGTGAGTAACTCTGGTGCATTGTTGGTGATGTATTTTCACTCACTTGCCCACACGTCTACCATCCGCGCGATAGTGATGAAATAGGTCGAAATGCCCCAAGCGTTGTCAGATTCACCACTCGTTCAAAAAATCCCACGTGGTTGCCTTCTCTTGAAGAAATCTGAAGTCTTCTGGAGGGATCACCAGGAATGGCTGGAGGAGAAAGGTTACGTGCTTCGTCCAAGATACCAACCTGAATGGGTTCCGTCTTGGGATGTAAACGACAATACAATCCGTACACTTGACATAGAAGATGCGATTCCCTCACCGGTGCGTATTTCCTTTTCTTGCAATTACTCATTTCTTATGCCTTGTGTAGCATGCATTGGTTCTCGATGCGACTCGAATACGGGACAATACGATGGTTCTCATGAAGCGAGTACGCAACCCCATCGAAAAGGAAATTGGCCTATATCTCGCTACCGAGCCTCTCGCTTCCCACCCTCACAATCACTCTGTCCCAATATACGAGGTGCTTGAAGTACCAGACGTGGAGAACACGGTCATCATCGTTATGCCTTTGCTACGACCGTTTTATGACCCACGATTCAAATCGGTGGGTGAGGCCGTAGAATTCTTTCGGCAAATATTTCAGGTGAGGAGAGAATCATCCTTCTTTCATCACATGCTTAATCTCGGGTCAGGGTCTACAATTCATGCACGAGCGCAATATTGCTCACCGGTACGTCTCCGAATATACTGTGTCGTCTTTTCGCGCTCATTCTTCTCAGGGATTGTACCTACATGAACATTATGATGGATCCTCGGCCAACGTTTCCTGAGATGTTCCATCCAGGAGACATGTCCAAAAGCCGGGATTTCAAATCAAGCGCAAAGTTTTACACACGTACTTCTCGACCAACGAAGTACATTTTTATCGACTTTGGTCTTTCCATTAGATACAAACCTGGACAAGAACGCAAGGCCCTTCCCCTTCGTGGTGGCGATAAAACTGTTCCCGAATTTCAGGGCGATGGACTCTTCGCCCCATACGATCCATTCCCTGTCGACGTGTATTACCTAGGAAATCTAATCAGAGAGCAGTTTTTACGGGTGAGTTCCGCTCCCCTTTCACGTATATTTCTCGGGATTCTAAATAGACATTACGAAAATGTAGAAGAGAACAGGTGTGGAATTCATGAAGCCGCTGGTAGACGATATGGTCCAGGATGACCCAAAGAAACGACCGACGATCAATGACGTAGTCCTCCGCTTCGACAAAATGATTCCTACCCTTTCGTATTGGCACCTCCGCTCCAGGCTGGTTGAAATTGAGGAAAGAGAGTGGTTTGGACTTGCCACATGTCGTGCAATAGCCCACATCTATAGAACCGTTATCCACATCTTCACGCTCCGGGATCCCATTCCACGTCCCCCTCAATAATTTAGGATGCTCCCATTTTCTCACTGCTATCGTCGCTGATACATCGTTTTCAATTTCAATGCGTATCGATCGTGAAGCATCATTCGTTGTCAAATCTTGTGGTCATTCACAGGTCAAGAAAACGGAATTTGCATTCCGCGTTTTCTCTTCCTCGGATGACGACTTGGACCATTACCTATACGGAAGCCCAACATCACACCAGAGGTACAGAAAGCTCGTGCATCGATGAGAACAAGTTGCAGTGGGGTTTTCCGTCAGCAACAGAACAGCCCCAAACCGAGTCATTCGAAATACGAAGCACACCCGCGATACGTTCGACTTAGGAAAACGGCAAGAGAGACCCATTGAAACTTTCCACTCCTTACTGGTGTCCCGTCTCCGACGAAGTCCCGGATGCACATGTCGGGTTTGATCGCTCTCAATGCAAGATGATTTCGATTCTGCAGCCCGTTCTGCCAGGTATGCCATTGAACCGTTCTGTTCAGATGGTGGATGTTGGGCATTCATATCGATGGTAGAAATACAAATGGTGATTGGTTCTCTCAGCAGGTCGTGTTGTGATTAGGTACCTCCTGCAGAAAGGAAGAGGGCTTCTGGGGGTAGACAAGGTGGTCGTACAGATATAACTGGAACTTTATACCATTCATGTCGTCGCAGATGATGATCTTTGCCAGAGAATTGCCAGTGCGGCATTATCAAGGGTACATCAGTTCTAAGTGAAAATGTCGATCGACATTCACCGGAGGTAGGATAGAAGACGTCTGACTAGTATGTGGTCGAGATTCTTCTTAGATGCATGCACAGTATGCGGCCCGCATTTCAAGTTGGGCGGCACCGTGAACAAGGAAAAAAAGGAGATGTGGCGGCAAGTTCCCGGATCCATCTGGGACCGAATTTGCATTATCAACCAGCTCCAGCCCACGTTTTGATACGTCACACCAGCTTCTTGAAGTGAAGCTTTCAACTTGTTCAACGTTCATCCCCAATAACTCATACTCTATATCACTTGCGGCCCTCTTTCTTGGACTCCCATTTGCATGAGTGTAGTAGACCCAGATGTCAATCCCACTGCAGCTACTTCAACCTCTGCAAAAAATCGAGTGCTTTGCTTTCCATGAACTAAGCCAATCTGAAACCTTTTGGATGGATCATCAAAAGTGGCTGGAGGAAAGAGGCTACATGCTTCGCCCACGATATCGTCCTGAATGGGTTCCTTCTTGGGATGTTGACGATAAGAATGTGTTCCCTTACAATGTGGAAGACGCCATTCCCTGTCGTGTACGTTCTTTTTCATCTACTATTTCCAATACAAGTATAAACTTTGTGTAGTACCCATTTATCATGGACGCGACTCGAATTTCCGACAATGCAATGGTTTCATTGAAGCGAATGGAGGATGGCCTAGAGAATGAGATCGCATCGTATTTCTCAACTGAACCCTTCGCTTCTCATCCGCACAATCATTGTGTTCCCGTATACGAGGTACTTCGAGTACCAGACCTCAACAACGTGGTCGTTATTGTCATGCCTCAACTAAGGCCTTTCAATAAACCCCGGTTCAAATCAGTGGGCGAATCAGTCGAGTTCTTTCGCCAAATATTCGAGGTGATCGTAAAATACTATCCTGATATATCCCTTACTGAACTATCTCTCAGGGTCTCCAATTCATGCATCAATGCAACGTTGCACACCGGCATGTTTCTGTATCTACATGCAATTCACATCATGCTAATATCTCGCAGTGACTGTACCCTGCTTAACATCATGATGGATCCCCGGCCAAGCTTTCCCAAGATGTTCCATCCTGTAAAGATCTCAAGGAGTCGAGATTTCAAGTCGCGCGCCAAATTCTATACGCGCAAAAGGCCGACTCAGTATATGTTCATCGATTTTGGCCTTTCCGTGAGGTTTCAACCCGGCCAGGAGCATCAAGCCATCCCCGTTTTCGGTGGTGACAAAACTGTTCCCGAGTTTGTGTGGAAATCACGGAAGCTACCGTATGACCCCTTTCCGGCTGACGTGTACTATCTTGGCAATTTAATCAGGGAGGAATTCTTGCAGGTGAGCGCATGCTTCGTTTTTTGTTCGTAAGTGAGATTCGTTTTCATATATCTCCGTGCATAGAAGGCGAAAGGGGTAGAGTTCATCGAGCCTTTGGTCGCCGACATGGTCCAGGATGACCCAACAAAAAGGCCAACAATGGATGAAGTTGTCAGCCGGTACGACAAGATGATGCGTTCCCTCTCACACTTCCAACTTCGTTCCAGGCTTGCTCAACGCGACGAAGGACCATGGTGGTATGCATACCCTACATTTCGTACAATAGCTCACGTTTACCGCACCACTATCCACATATGCACATTCCGAAACCCCATTCCTCGCCCCAAACTATCACATTAAATTATCTACATCTTTATATTGCTATCATTCTTGGTACATCGTTCCCGTTCTCGTTGCTAATCGATTGCAAGCCATTCCCCTTTCCCCCATTTCAGCACGGCCTCATGTCGTTCGGCATTCTTTGGTCAAGAACAATTCAAATCCCGTCTTATTCGCGAAGGACCGTCGTGTGAAACCCCTAGGAGACGTCTACCTGTGAACGCAATCTGCCACCCCGGAATTTATGGACATGCGTTCGCCTCGTCAGATGGGATCATGATCCTCGGAGTGTGCTACGACGTCTGCTCCCACCAAGATACTTGGAGTCCCCAGACCAGACTTCCGATCTCTACTTGTTACGACGTTCACTCATTAGACCCGCGTACGCAGGATTATGATGAGTGATCTCGGGATGAGCGCAAAGAGTGTCATTGCTGACAGCATTTCAGGCTGTCGTAGAGTCTGAATGTGCGAGGGCGATACGATTTCAATCAGTGACGACCGCGAAGAGATTTGATATTGTTAAGTCAGCTAAAAATTGGTGTTTTGGGATTCTGACTCTTACCCACGAGGCTCGGTCAACAGGAAAATTACGAGGACCCGAAAGCCACCATGTCGTGGTCAAGGAGGTCGCCTAAATCCGAAATCGAGGAACAAGAATGGTTCGGACTCGCCACATGTTGTGCTATAGCTCACATCTATCGCACCATTATCCACATCTTCACGTTCCGGGATCCCTTTCCACGCCCCCCTTAATAATTTAGCATACCCTCATTCTCACTGCTATCGTCGCTGGTGCATTGTTTCCAATTCAAAACTAATCGATCACAGCACAATCTTCATTGTCAAATCTTGTTGGTCATTCACAGGTCCGGAAACCAAAATTTTCTTTCCATGCTTTATCTTGCTTGGACGGTGACTTGAACCGTTACCCATCCGGCAGCCCGACACCGTACCAGATGTATAGAAAGCCCGTTCATTGACGAGGACCAGCTGCAGTGGTGTTCTCCGTCAGCGACAGAACAGCCCCAAACCGAGTCATTCGAAATAGTCGACGGGTGGGGGAAAGAGATACCCTCAATTTCAAACTCCAGTTGTTGCCCGCGACACGGAAGGCTCCAGGCTTCGATGAGGCACCTCTGATCGCGAGGCATTTACCAGAGTTCGCTGTTGAGCAGATCTCGTTCCTCGACCCCGTCAACGCATCAACAATGATACAACCGGGGTTTCAGGGAAGGGGGGGGGCTCCTGGTGGTTGGCAACTGGCCGTTTCTTGGCACTACCCATGAATGTGGCGAGGATTGAGTGCAACATGATGACTCGGAGGATGCCAGTGGTGGCGCGCGCGCCAAGCTGGAAACCCTTTTTCGTTGACGCCCACGGTCCTTGTCTGCCAGTTGATAATTTCATCCTCTCTAAGTCTCCGGATCCGGGCTCAAGCTCAAACCATAGAGTATGCAATAGAAATGAACATCTCATCCACAGTGCGTTATCAGAGGCCCCTTTTCCTCTGACTTTTCCCATCACTTGACCTCATCTCCTCAGATGACCCTGAAGGAAATCAGAATGTCTGTGGCAAGCGGCGTCACCAGATTCACTGATCACTGAAGATTCTGAAGAAGGTTGCCATGTATTGGACAAGTATGAAGGTCTCATCAGAAATGTCTGGAAAAGGGCTACATCGATATCGACCTGGGTGGGTTGCTTCTTGGGACCCAACGACAACCGTGACCAAGCCGACGTATGGCTCACAGAGGATATGGTGTTTTCTTCAGTACGTCTCTACTTAGCTCACAAGGCACAATTCTTTGATACCTGTATGCGACTTGTGTAGCATGCCTTGATAGGGCGACTGGACTATTACACGTAACTCAATATCGCATCCCAGGCACAGAGTCAGAAGCTCGTGCATTGATGAGCGCACATGTCATACTAGCCCTGTCTTTACAGAAAAGAACACTCGTGTCCAAGTCATTTGAACTATGAAACACACCAGCAATACATCCGATTGAACGTGACTGAAACATTCGAGAATTCGTGTAGGTCACTCCGCTTCTTTTTTGATGTCCTGCCAATAAGGACTTATGGCTCTCAGTGCAGGGACACCGCCGACTTCGAATTTGCGATCCATCTATCAAGCTTCAAGCGTGTCATTAGTCTACGTACACACCAGCAGATACTGAACATCCATGTTCAATAGAATGAAGAATGATCTTTCGGTGCATCGTGTGGCGATTGAATGGTTCATCCTTCCAGCGTTCTGATGAACATCAAGTCAGTGGTAGATTGCTAGGGAGGATCAATATCCTCGTTGTAATAGCATCGATGCAATGTGTCCCCATGTACAGACGGCGCTTCCTCTCTACGTCCTAGTCACAACAACCACACACAATTCTCTTCCCCTCACAGCATTCACAGGACCTCCCCTGCCTCAGCCCAGCACACCATCCAATTACATCTGGTTGCATCCCTTTGGGGCTTGAAAATGAACCCGCACTTCTACCGCAAACAACCCGATATTCGGGTATCTCCCGCTGGATAGTGATTCGGTCATATACGCTTGGGCGTTCGCCCAATCTCTTCTGACAAGAGCTACCGCGCCCCAAGACAAGCACACGTGAGGTCTTCAGACACACTCCATTTGAGGTTATGCAAGTTCATACTCCCTTCTCTATTTCTCTACCAGCGACCATCTAGCTTCCATGCCATTCTCGCAGACGAGTTGGGTCGACCCGGACCCCTTCATTCTTATTCGCGATATCCCCACCCTTAAACATATCTCCTTCAGCGACAACACAAGAATACCACAGTGACAATTAATCGAAGCTGAGCCCTTTTCGATGATACAGGTCAGGCGCACGGCACTCACGACCTATGAATTCTATTTGTTCGAATTGACAACCTTTGCATTAGTACCCTTCGTTGTTGCCTGCGGAGATCCTTTTTCCGTGCAGAGCACACGCTGTAACCGTATCATATATTGGTGTTCCTTGCCGTGCGCGACCACTCAGTTGGTGTCGTTGTTGGTGTCGTTGTCTGGTCTTTATGAGGGATCGCTGTTCCTACGATCATCGACCGAATTCCAATATCCTGTCACCGTTTTCGTTTGCTACGAGCATCATACAAGAAAGCTCATGGTTTGGTAGCACCGAATTATTAGGGAAAGCAAGAGTATTGAAAGAGATAAGGATTAGGCCGAACAGAGAAAATGAGCGCCCGTTGTTTCAAAAGAGGTATCGTTCGATTCAGGAATCCCAAGACATACGACCTGATTGTTCCGATGCCCCGATTCTCCATCTCGGACGAGAAGCCCAGAACCGCTCCTGTTCGGAAGTCGGCTGCGAAAATCCTATGGATAGGTGCCGGTGAGCTCCAGATCTTGTGATGTGCTGTCATATTTCCAATTCTCAGAACATGGGAAGTGACGACACCAGGCACTCAACAGATGCCAAATTGCCACGTCTTCGTCACAAAAACTCTCAACGAAACCAACAGAAGCCCCCAGTTCCGGACCTCAGGTCTTAAACTTTCGGTTAACCTTGGCACAGAGTCGGAGCCAAAATTTGCGAATTGTACGTACTACGACTCTGAGCAACGGTGACTCTAAGTGACTTGCACCATAGATTCGTAGCGGATACCGATGGCAACACCACAGTCGGAAGCGTCGAAGATACCTCAACCTCAAAAGCTGTCCCCTTTTTCCATTTACGAAAAACTAGATGAGAGTGAAACCTGGTGGTTGGACCATTCAGAGTGGCTGGAGGAAAAGGGTTACATGCTTCGTCCACGATTTCGACCGGGATGGGTTCCTTCTTGGGTCACAGGAAACAATCCTGTACCATGGGAGGTGGAAGACCAAAGATATTTTGGCCACGTATGTTCTTGATTCACAAGTGATTCTCCAATGCTAACATATGCGGGTAACAGCCAGAAACCATGGATGCAACGCGAATTTCCGATAACGCAATGGTCATGATGAAGCGAATGAATTATTCTCTCGAGAGCGAAATCGCCACGTATTTCTCGACGGAGCCCCTTGCCTCTCATCCGCGTAATTATTGTGTCCCCGTTTATGAGGTGCTTCAAGTACCAGATCCTACGGGTGATGACGATGAGATCATCATCGTTATGCCTTTCTTGCGACACTTCTGGAATCCACGGTTCAAATCAGTTGGCGAGGCTGTCGAATTCTTTCGGCAAATTTTTGAGGTAACTGAGAACGTACTCCCAGTTCATCGTTCACCGAACCATTTCCCAGGGTCTACAGTTCATCCATGAGCATAACATTTCACATCGGTGGGTCTTCATATTCCTCACTTCCTGTGTGAAGCTCACCTATGATCATGCCAGGGATGTTTCCTCCCTCAATATCATGATGGACCCCCGTCCAACTTTTCCGGAAATGTTCCACCCAACAGTTGTATCTCGAAGTCGGGATTTCAAGTCGTTCGCCAAGTTTCATACTCGCACTTCGAGGCCGACCAAATATCTGTTCATCGACTTTGGCAATTCCGAAAAGTTCGAACCTGGCCAAGAGCGCAAGGTGTACCCCCTCCGCGGCGGTGACAAAACTGTTCCCGAATTCCGGCATGGTGGGGATATAGACCCTTTCCCCGCAGATGTATACTGCATCGGGAATTTGATCAGGAGGAAATTCTTGGAGGTGAGTAAACTCCTTCCCGTCCACGAGCCCCCGAGAAACCTGAATTTATGCCGTGACCACACCGCACATAGCCGGCGAAAGGGGTGGAGTTCATCCAGCCCTTGATCGACGATATGGTTCAGACAGATCCAACGAAAAGACCTACTATGGACGAGGTTGTCCTCCGATACGACGAGATGGTCAAGTCGCTTTCATATTGGCACCTACGATCCATGCTCCTTGAACGTCATGAGGACACGTTGGGTATTATAATTATTGCCATAGCTCACATCTATCGCACAATCATCCATATTTTCACTTTCCGAAGTCCTATCCCTCGCCCCCCTCAATAATGTAGACTGCTCTCATTTCTGGTACGGTACTATGTATTTGACCTCTATATCCGAGCGAACAAAATAGGTGGGGGAATTGTTCCGATCCTTGGAGGTGTGCATAATCGGTAATGGGCACCGGAATCGATATACCCCTTTCTTCTAACTGTAGAGCTACCTAGATTGCGATCTTGTGGAATGTTCGGTCGCATCTGGGTGTTTATGAAGATGCTCAGGCCCAAATGTACTTGGATTAGGATACCTTGCAATGTACCCTTGGGCCATTGTGAGTTCGTGCCATTCCCACTGTTCTTTAAATCAAGTTTTGTTGTGGAATTCCAACCCGCTTTCGATTTCTTCACTTGCACTCACACTCGCAAGTAAAACAACAACAATATATTCATGTCAAATGCCTAATCCCAGGGGGATAAAAACTACTCTCGGAAAACTACTCGGGTAGGATACTTGGGAGCAACTCTGCCGAAGAAGACGACTTGCTGTGCAGTGACCCGACAGGCGTAGCAAATGGATTCTTTGCCCGTGGAGGATCAGCGAAGGGGTCTGTACAGGGGTAAGTAACATTGGACGACTGGCTCAAACACAGGCTGTGGTGGTAGCTTACCAGAGGATGCCTCACCGTCGGACTCAGGTGCTACCTGGGCATAGTTGGATGGCCCTACAAAAGATCGCCATCAGAATCGTGAAGTGGCACACCACGAAGAGATAGCTTACCAGCGACTGGCAATGGCTCATCATCGGTATGAAGCACTGTCTCAGTGTTGGACGGACCTAGAGCAGATTGTTATCAGAATGGTATCATGGCACAATGCGGTGAAAGAAATACCTGCTTGCTGATCAGTTGCGTCGATCTGACCAATGACTTCACCGGGCTGCGCAGCCGGATCAGCCTGACCTGGGGTCCCTGCGATGACGGGGACCTCTGCAGCCAGAGAAAGAGTGAGTACGCTTCCATCTTTCTATGCAAGCGAACCACGAACCTTGTTGATCATGTGGAGTCCCTGCTTGCCCTTCTCTGGCCTCTCTACGCGCTTTCTTTGCGTCGTCAGATGCTTGCTGTTGGATGGCTGTAAGTCATGGGTTGTTCACACAATATTTGACATACCTCAGCCGCCAACCGGTACTCCGTCGCATGTTTGACCAACTTGCGAGCACGTTTCATTGTCTTATAGGTGCCTGGATAAAGCAAAGTAACGGATCCCAAACTCGGGGTCTCGTGAACCCGTTTCCTGACGTCCGTCAAGAGGCCCTCAAGACTGAATAAACAAGGATTATCATTAGGTGTTGAGTCCTCACCTAACGATTGACTTACACTCTGAATTTGTCGTCCAACTTCTTGGACACACTCGCGGGGAGTACAAGATGTTCATCATATTCGGTTCGTTGCAACACGCTACGTCCAAGTAGTGTCTCCTCCTCTCCCTTCTCAAGGCACTTCTTGGGCGTCCAGCCCTCGAGGAGACTCGAGGGTTTGACACCGCTGAAGCTTTTCTGATCCATGACCTTGCAGAAAAAAGAGGGATTTGGGAATAGACAAGGCGATCATTCAGGCGGTACAGGCCCTTTATACCGTGTGTGTTGCTACATGCACACGACTCTTCGGGTCTCTGTCCGTGAGTCTGAGATCCGCGACTGATTGAGATTTGTTATCGATGGTACGTCGATTCCGGGTGGAGATGCATATTAGACATTCACCGGTCGTCGGATAAAACTCCTGAAAGTAGATAGACGAGATTCTCCCTGATAGGATTTTGTGTTGCAGGCAGGCATTCGGGTGGAAAGACTGTGAGAAGTCATCGTCAAGGAAGATCAAGGAGATGTGGCGGCAAGTTGCGGCATCCACTGGGCATCCACCGCTTGTTGTTGTGAACATTTTGATACGTCACAAGTGGGGGCTGTCGTCGCAGGGATCACCTTCAGCAACTTGAACCTCAGACTCGGGGATCCAAACTCGGCGGTATCTCTACCAATCGTACTTCACTCGCGGGTTACTTTCTCGTTCGTGTTGTGATTTGTTCGCATCCGAGACATAGATGTCGTCCACCAAGCAACCGCTGCAACTCCTTCAACCTCTGCAAAAGTTCGAACCCTTTGCTTTCCACAAATTAGATGAGTTCGAAACGTTCTGGATGGAACATCAACAGTGGCTGGAGGAAAAGGGCTACATGCTGCGCCCGCGATATCGGCCTGGATGGGTTCCCTCTTGGGACATCAACGATGAGGATGTATGGCCGTACGACGTGGAAGACGCCATTCCCTGTCATGTACGTTGCTTTTCATCTATCATTTCCGAGAATAAAATACATGTGGTATAGCATCCAGATCTCATGGACGCTACTCGGATTTCCGATAATGCAATGGTTTCGATGAAGCGAATGGAGGATGGCTTGGAGAATGAAATCGCTTCCTATTTCTCGACTGAGCCCCTCGCTTCTCATCCCCACAATCACTGTGTACCCGTATATGAGGTGCTTAAAGTACCAGACTGCGACAATATGGTCATTATTGTCATGCCTCAATTACGTCCTTTCAACAAACCTCGGTTCAAATCCGTGGGCGAGGCAGTCGAATTCTTTCGGCAAATGTTCGAGGTGATATAAACACATTATTCATACCCATCTCGTACTGAACTGTTTCTCAGGGTCTCCAATTCATGCATCAATGTAACGTCGCACATCGGCATGTTTTGTATCTACATGCAACCCAAGCCATGCTGACTTCTCACAGGGACTGCACCCTCCTCAACATCATGATGGATCCCCGGCCAAGTTTTCCCAAGATGTTCCATCCCGCAAAGATCTCCAGAAGTCGGGATTTCAAGTCAAGTGCCAAGTTTCATACACGCACTGCAAGACCGACCAACTACCTCTTCATCGATTTTGGTCTTTCTCTGAAGTTTAAGCCCGGTCAGGACCACAAAGCCATCCCCATTCGTGGTGGTGATAAAAGTGTTCCTGAATTTGTGTGGAATTCGCGGAAGCAGCCATATGATCCCTTTCCAGTGGATGTGTACTACCTCGGCAATTTGATTAGGCGGGAATTCTTGCAGGTAAGCACGCCCTTTATGTTTCCTTGGAATGTGGGATCCATATTCACGCATCTCGGAGCATAGAAGGCGAAAGGGGTGGAGTTCATTGAACCCTTGATCGCTGATATGGTCCAGGATGACCCAACAAAAAGGCCGACAATGGACGAAGTCGTCAGCCGGTACGACAAGATGATGCGTTCCCTCTCACACTTCCAACTCCGGTCTAGGCTTGCTCAACGCGACGAAGGACCATGGTGGTATGCATACCCTACATTTCGTACAATAGCTCACGTTTACCGCACCACTATCCACATATGCACATTCCGAAACCCCATTCCTCGCCACAAACCATCACATTAAATTGTCTACATCTTTATATTGCTATCATTCTTGGTACATCGTTCCCGTTTTCGTTGCTAATCTATTGCAAACCATTCCCCTTCTCCTATTTCAGCACGGCCTCACGTCGTCCGGCATTCTTTGGGCAAGAACAATTCAAATCCTGTCCTATTTGCGAAGCACCGTCGTGTGAAACCCCTAGGAGACGTCTACCTGTGAACGCAATCTGCCACCCCGGAATTTATGGACATGCGTCAGATGGGATCATGATCCTCGCGGTGTGTCACGACGTCTGCTTCCATCAAGATACTTGGAGTCCCTAGACCAGACTTCCGGTCTCTACTTGTTACGACGTTCACCTGGTAGACTCGCGTACGCAGGATTATGATAAGTAATCTCGGGATGAACGCAAAGGGAATCCATTGCTGACATCATCTGTCATAGAGTCTGAATGTGCGAGTGCGACACAAATCTCAATCAGTGACGACTACGAAGAGATTTGATATTGGTAAGGTCAGCTGAAACCTGCTGTTTTGCGATTCCGACTCTTACCCACGAGGCCCGGTCAACAGATATCAACCAGGCCAGAGGATCCGGATTTTGCTATACATCGGAATGTCGGCTGGAGAGAACGCTTCAAGTACCAATTCTAGCTGGCTCAAGGTCAGAACCAGGTCTCACGGAGGGAGGTAACCAATTCAGCATCGGTAAGTTGCCTAAAATCTGCATCGCGGCCTTGGCATGGGGATGATTCAACGCGATGGAGAGTTATTTGGAGTATCGCGCGTATGACAGCCCAAAACCACATGGTAACAAAGGGGCAAATGGGGACTAATTTTTAGTGGGTTATGCGGCGATGAGATACCTCATTGTCCCAGCGTTTTGATGAACATTAGATCGACGACACATTCGCTCAACCCATGGCGAGGTCATACGATAACTGGTCACGACATCGTGGGCTCATCCTCAAACCTCTGCCCAAGTCCGTCGAAGAGGCCTCCCGCACAGCCAAGTCCTCTCAACGACGGGGGTTTACACACCGTTTCGCGGAAAACAGCTTTCTTCACCTGGTTTGAATTCTCTACCAGATAACGTGAGCGAGCACAGATGAGAATATACCTATTGGACACTCATTGTACCGTAAATTTCGGGCATCCATTGGTATCCGTAACAGACCGCCTTGAATTTTGTGAGAGGGGGCGACTCCTCGATGAGAATTCGTAGCTGTTCAAGTTCGAAACATAGCACAGACAAAATCGCACAACCAGGATAATCAGGGTAAAGAAGAAACCATACCCTACGTGTCTCCCTGGTTCTTCAAAATGTGGTACCCTCTCCACGGACACGGATCAGAAAGAAAAACAGTCGGGATCTTCGAGCATTGACGCAAATGCTTGTTCGAACAATTTGGATCTGTAGCATCGTTATGGGATTGAGTCGGACGATAGCTGTTCGGAGGGACGAATTATGAGATATTGTCGGTAGCAAACTCGAGTAGGGTTGTGGCGCCAAGAAATGGGGATCTTCGGTATTTTTCGTCGGGCCCACTTCGAATAAATCCTCCTCAGTGGCAGTTCGACTTCACACCGATGACCGTTTCCAACCAGGAGACGGCCCTGAGACAATACGATGACAATGAGAACACCGAACGATCTGGAAGGAAGAAACATCGGTATACTTACGAGTAGAACATGTCTATCCCACAATTTCCCTCATGCCGTGTCGAGCAATTGCGGAGCCGATCTCATGGCCTGGACACCAAGGGCACTCAGTTGAAGAGATATTCATCAATGAATAAAATCCGCTCTCTTAATCCCCACGTTCATCTTATCGAGTTCGTTCTTTTTCAGTCGGTTGGAGTTGATGTATTCGGCCAGCAATTATGTCTATGAACTTACGACGGCCTAGCCAATGCCATGAAATCTCACACCGAGTAAAAGGGAAATCGGAGAGAACCACATTGTGTGACGGGCAAGAGGTGGAGGTCTTACGCATAGTGGAATGAGCCAGACCAACGCCATAAACAGGGTCGTGATAGCTTACCTCAATGAGGAATGATACAAGCCATTTCAGTGGCCAGTTGCGATAGAAAACATATGACATCAGAGGTGAGGGTACATACAGCGGAAGATCGACGAGACTTACAGGGACCTGTCCTTTTCTTGACATTTTCGAATACTGGCTCTTGTCGATGTCGCATTGACGTGATACTACGGGCATTCTAGGGGGCATTTCTTGGCATTGGCGGCTCCAGGAAATCAGGTAAGGAGGAGGAGGAGGAGGAGGAGGAGGAGAGGATAGGATCTCTCAAGCGATTGAGAGCACTGAACGGAGAAAACTTCTCACCAGAAACGACATGATTGACCGAAGGTGGCCAGAGTTGGGAATAGGTATGGGCATGCAATTAGAAAAGTCAACAAATACATGGTGCGTACCCTTCATATACCACACATACCGGAAGAGCCCCTCTCACAATCTATATAGACCTCTCCCCCAATGAGAGCCCCTGATTGCACGTTTTTCGGCAGAAAAAGAGGACTTGGACGCAACTTGGATGTCTGTCGAAAGTGTTATAGGACATCTTCAAGTTTCAGATGACATCAGGGTCTGTGCCTCTCCGAGCGAGAGGCCCTAGGAGAGAGTCGTGGTGGTTCCGACCCACCCCTGTCGGCTATCATCGCATCTTGACCACGTCGAATTAAGCGCCCTCAAGAGGACACCGCCTTCCTTTTTGGTGTCACTTTCGGCTCCCTCGTGACTTATCCTGTTTTGGTGCATGAATACTTTCACGAGACACAGGGTGCGATTTTACCTCCCAGGAAATCCACTGGATAGAGTGGGGATAGTTTTTGTATCCCTAAAATATCCATAGACTATTACAGGGTAGAATATCACAAAATTTGCTGATCTATCCCATCTGTATTACTAGGTGTAATGTCCAAAACCTGTCAATGACTTTTATGTGACAGGAAAGTTTACCTTTTGAGGTCATACACAGGGTATAACCTCAAAAAATATTGCCCATAAATCAGCAATAAAACTCGGAACTAACTTTATAATGTTATCACCTTTTTATAGCTTGGAAAATTTCCATAAATCTTCAAATTGTCTGAGTAAAATTGCCTTATATGGTAGGTGTTTCCTTTTTTATCCCTTTTTTCTTTCCGGCTTTCTGAGTGATAAAAAGGCAAGAAATCAAGAAATTTATTCAAAGATTTATCATTGATTTACAAGCAATATTTCTGGAGGTTATACCCTGTGATATTCCTGCCTGAGATATTCCAAAAAAAATCAACCTTTTTCCTGGCTATTCCTTGACAATTGTGAGAAGTGATGGGCCCCAAATAGGAAAAGAATAACATACTAAGCTTTTCCAGTGTAGAAAAGACTTGGTTTGGCGGCGATGCAAGCACGCACGGATCCGGCCTCCCAGAAGTCCACAGGGTATAACCTTGCTTATAAATCAACAAAAAATACTAGAACATAATATTCTTGATTCCTCGCTTTTTTATAAGCCAGGAAATGATAAAGGGAAAAATAAGGAAATATATCAGCCAATTTTACCAGGATGATTCAAGGATTAATGTGATTTTTCTTATAAAAAGGCAATACCTCTTTGAGTCTAGGTTTAAATCTGAATACTTTTGAGGGTTATACCTTGTGGTCAGAACAATTAAGGATTTTTGTGGGACAAAATATAATTGGAGAACTTTCCATATAGTAAAATATAAGTAAAGACACTATATATATATTATTCTATTTAGATTTAATTTTATCTAATCTAATGCTAGATCACTCTTGAATCACTATCAAATATATATAAGACTATAGTATCTCAACAGTGTATGGATCTAATTGAATTTTGATTGTATATATTTATATGACATTTGTAAGAGCAAAATGATTTAAAACAGAATATAGTATAAATTACACTGGGTACCAGATCCATTTTTATTGCAACAAAAATGGATATTAATTATGAAAAAAGTCATATTTTTTAAAACCGTTTTTCCAATTCAAAATTTGAAGCAAAAATGACATTTCCATTGGAAGACTTGCCTTTTATGGTATGTGGATCCATTTTTATCTAATTTTTTGTTTCATTTTTATGGGTAATAAAAGTTGAAAAAAATGACTTTTGTTATAATTTTCTGACATTTTTTCAGTTGCAAAAACAGACCTGGTACTCTGTGTTAGACTTTGAATCTCATGTATACTGTAATTTATCCTAAAGGCCAGAAATAGATGAAAATGTAATAAGGACATTTTGGTCTACCATATATTATTGATAATTCAATACTATAAATAGGGTAGTTTTTGGATTTAATTTTTATATATCTAGTAATTTTTAAAAACATTTAGATCTTTTCAAATCATTGAGTATATATACTGTATAGTCAAAGACTTGATAGTATAATAATACTATAGTAAGAATTATAGAATATAAAAATTTTAAACTAAATATTAATAATTATATAAGTTTAGTAAGTATATATTAATATCTTTTCAACAAAGTAATAATCTTCAAGTATAGCTTCTATAAAAGAACAACAGAAATGTAATAGCTAAACTAAAGAGTTATGTAATTATCAATATATAAAGGATAACAAAAAGTATATATCAAATTAAATAGATTAGTATTAATATAGACAAGCAATTTCTTTTATATAAAATATATATAAAATCATTTAGAAAAATCTTTATTATATCTACTGAGGTTCTTTTTGTCTTTTGTTAATAATAACTAAAAAAAAAACTCTTAGATATAAAATAATTACTGAGATTAGATAAATTAATC